>QTSX02007193.1:0-180120 GCA_014839935.2 Entomophthora muscae
CCTCTGTCATCACCCTCAATAGAAATGGGGTGGGGTTCCAGATCTATCCTGTGTAAATGAGCAAGTTACTCTATGATACTGTGCTTGTCAGAATAACAGAGACAGGCTCGTACAATTTCAAGGGGGGAACTAGACTTTAATCAATGCTCAGTCAAATTTATCTGCGCTAAACCATCTGCGGTCCCTCCCTTGACCTCCTCACCACCACCAGCGCTTGCTGCACTCCTTGAGGAGTACAAGGATGTATTCAGTGAGACACTTGAACAACTACCTCCTCCCCGGGAGATCCAGCATGCTGTACAACTTCAAGGGTTGTTACCTAAAGCACAACCATTATACCGTCTTAAACCAAAAGAAGATGAGACCCTCTGCCAGCACCTTGTGGACGCGCTTGATAAGGGCTTTATTTGCCCCTTGATCTCTCTGTACGGGGTAGCTGTCTTCTTTGTAGCTAAGAAGGACAGGTCCCTTTGCTTGATCACAGACTACTGCGCCCTAAATGAGGCAACAGTTAAGAACAAGTACCCCCTGCCGCTGATTGACAACCTGTTTGATACACTTGCAGGTATTAAGGTCTTTAGCAAGATCAATCTCACTGTGGGGTACAACCAGGTCCGCATTACACCAGGAGATGAGGTAAAAACTGCCTTCCACACGCGCTACAGGTTGTTTGAGTGTTGTGTCATGAACTTTGGGATGACCAACGCTCCTTTCACCTTTACCATGTTGATGAATAAAGCATTTGAGAAATCAATTGGGAAATGTGTTGTTGTGTACCTTGATAACATTATTGTCTTCTGTCAAGATCAAACCATACATCTCCAACACCTTTTTGCTGTCCTTGACACCCTTCGGAAAAATCAGCTAAAAGCTAAACCCTCCAAATGCAAGTTCCTCAAGTCAGAGCTGCTATTCCTTGGGCACACCATCTCTGCTCAAGGGATAAAGCCTGACCCTGCCAAAATCAAGGCAATCACTAGCATGCTGCCCCCCACTGATGTGGGCCAGGTGTGTACATTCTTAGGCATGGTTGCCTATGTGTGCAGGTTTATTCCCAACTGCAGAGAACTAATTGCACCTCTCACTGAGCTCCTAAACACTAAGCAGCACTTTCATTAGACCTGTGTCAGAGATTGAGCCTTTGAGACGTTGAAGCAAAGGCTCACAACAGCACCAGTACTGCAGTTCCCCAATCAAAACCGTCAGTACAAACTTGAGACCAATGCCTCCAACAGGGCCATAGAGGGCGTGCTAAGGGTAGAAACTGACAATGGCGTCTTCCTCCCCGTGGCATATGAGTCCAGGAAACTTACTGACTTGGAACAATGCTACCCCATCCATGATAAAGAATTGGCAGCCATTGTACACTGCATCAAGAAGTGGTGCTGTTACCTGGAAGGTGCTACCTTCCCACCCCATGTTCTGACGTACCACAAGTCACTTCAGTACTTCAACACGCAGTCACACTTGACACACTGCCAAGCAGGATGGGTTGAGCATCTATCCTCTTACCAGTTGCGCATCAAGTACAAGCCTAGAAAGGAACTTGTCACAGCTGATGCCCTTTTGCAACTCTATGTAGTGTCTATCACGGGAGACAATGGTTTGGATCCCAATTGGCCCATGCTTTACCTCTGCCCTGAGGCAACTTGCTACAAAGGCCTTAACTTGGTCACCATCTCCAAGCTGAAGGACAACAACAGTCAGTTCACCACTGATGCTGGTAACGTCTGCCGTTGGGCAGAGACAGGTAAGAAAACGCCTTACATTCCCACCACACAACAAGGGGACACAATACTGCACTACCACCAAACCCTGGGTCACATCAGAGGACGTAACCTCTTCAAGATCATGAAACAGAAGTTTTGGTGGCCGTGCATGCATCAAGACATCTTGGACCTCCTCAAAATGTGTGTGTTGTGCGGGAAAACACGTCCAAACCTGCACCCCCCAAGTCTGTCCTGCTCATCAAGGCCATGGAACCCTTTGAGCAGTGGGCCCTTGGCATTGTGGGGCCACTCTCCAAAGACATACTGGGAAAGAAGTACACTATCACTGCCATCAATTACTTCAATTGCTGGCCAGTGGCCTGGGCAACAATCAGCCACACCGCCACCACCATCACCTGCTTCATTGGCAAGGAAATTGTGGCTTGCTTTGGGCGACCCAAACGTCTCATCACAGATGGTGGCCCCAAACTTGTTGGGCATGTCATGAAGGCATACTGCGCCAAGAACGCACTCCAACATATAGTTACAACCCCCTACCGTCCTCAAGCCAATAGACGCATGGAACGTTTAAATGACTCACTGGTTCAATTGATTGCCAAGCTCTCACAAGAGCACCCTAACACTGCATGGACTGAACACCTGCCCACTGCCCTACTTATCCTGCAAGCAAGAATCAACAGGGGCACAGAGTTCAGCCCCAGCACCCTGGCCTTTGGGACGCCTGACAGTCTGGCAGGGGTTGAACAGGGAAAGCTATGGTTCAAGGTTCCCGACAAGCCTCCCCTAGTAACAACTCCATCCCTAGATCAATGGCGTGTCAAAGCCTGGGAGGTCAAATACAAGCGGATTGCAGGAGGGACAAAGCACCTCAAAGCTAGATACACCGTAGGTGACCCTGTCTACACCCTCAATCCCAATTATGCCAAGTTGGAACCCAACCATCTAGGGCCCTTCAAGATAGCTGCAGTCTATGACAATACACTTATCAACTTGAAGATGCCCAAGAAAACACCAAGAAGCTTCACCATGATTGCTTGCCCCCCTGCCGCGCCATCCCCACACAAAAGCTGTTTGTGCAACCTTCACAGACCTTTTGCAGACTCCATTCTTGGTATCTGACAACAAGCAGGGGGCAAGGGGGTGTTGCAACCAAGTTTCCAGACTTGCCTGCTAATGTATCTTACAATACACAGGGGCGCTCAATGAGCTGCCCCTTGACGTATCTAATGTTATGGATTAATCTGATGGCAATATCAAATGACAGATACTTCATCCTAATTAGGAGTGCTACCAATTTGACTTGCTGATCCCTGCACAAGTTATTCCTTGGCTTTGAACCTTACATGGAACTTCCCATCATGCCACCTTTGTGTGGCCTTGTGGCTTTCCCATATGATATATTAATCACAATATTCTACAATAAACCTTACCTTATTCTTATTATTCTGTCCTTTCTATCAGACTGTTGTCTTCCCCACTTCCAAATACTGAATCCTCATTGGTTCAGTTGCAACAGCTGAGTGAAAAATAAAATATTTAATAAAATCAAACATTTAATTTTACGTTTTTTTGATTTATTTAAATTGGCAAATTTTGAATCTTTTGAGTAGATAACTCAACTAACAAAAGACAAAACTCAGCAAAAAATGTGGGATACATAAATCAGAAATACAGAATTATAATGTATTATTTGAGATTTCCTGTATTTCAAATGAATCATAGACATCATGGAAAACTTAACAAATCTGAATTTGCGGGATTGTCAAATCCAAGAACCAAGTTTCAAATCATAATTGTGAGGAATTTGAAATAAATATAATTTATGGGTGTCTCAAAAATGATGCCAAAGGATCTAGAGTGGATTTGTGCTAATTATTTTAGGAATCATAGGCATTCTCAAAAATCACCCTATTCCATTTTAGGGCAGCTAAAATTTAGATGCTTGATTACAGTAGATTTTAAAAAATGCCAATAATAAAATAGAATTATATATTACAATCTTTTTTAACCATGTTGCCTTTTCCTTGGTGTGTTGATAGTTAATTTGCTGTTGATAAGGTGTTTGCATTTAATTAGATGGTTTCACCTCCAGTCGCCTTGGCAATAGGAAATCAAGCCGCCTCCCCAAGACCAACTGTGGTCGCGGAGCCAACTTGATTTTCTATTGCCAAGGCAACTGGAGGTGAAACCATCCAATTAAATTCAAAAACCTTGTCAACAGCAAATGAACTATCAACACACCAAGGAAAAGGCAACATGGTAAAAATAGATTGTAATATATAATTCTATTTTATTATTGGTATTTCCTGAAATCTTCTGTAATCAAGTATCCTTAATAGCAGTACATGAACACATTTTGTAGTAAACTAATGGTTTATATTTTGCTCCTTATTTCCTTCCTTGAAAAGAAGTTTTATGGCCCCTGGCTAAGCCAGGGGCCCAAAAACTTTTAAAAAATTTCTGCATCATCAGGAGGGTAGCTCATATATCATTATATGGTTTTATGGCCGCTATATTAGTGATTTAGAGCACAGAATATTCCATCATTTCCAGTTTAGACAATTTTACATTTCACTTAATTTCATGTCTAAACATGGTTGTTGAGATTGTATTTTCCATTTTATTTTATCCAGAGTGGAGCTTCTTGATTTGGGTTGATTTGTCCTAGTTTATTAATTTACATTTAATTTGGATTCCAGTTCCTGCAATTAATATCTGAGTTTACTAGTGGCATTCAAAAGTGATTTGAAATTTGGTTCATGGATTTGACAAACCCGCAATTCCAAAAAACATAGTAAACTTAATGAAAATGGTTGATGGATTTGAACACTTCAAATCTGATTCCAGTTAATTCATTTCATCCATTGGAAATATGCTATTTGACTTGAACTTTACAAAGTGTCTATGAGTTCCTGCATTTTTAAAAATTCAGATAAAAATACAAAGAATTCATTTAATTAAAAAAGGCTATCCCGCAAAAGTGATTCAAAATTTGGACCAAGGATTTGACAATCCCGCATTTTTATGTTTAGGTTCTGAATTTACAGTACTGTACATTAAATTTGGATCACAGTTATCACAATTAATATTTGAGTTTACTAGTGGCATTCAAAAGTGATTTGAAATTTGGTTCATGGATTTGACAAACCCGCAATTCCAAAAAACATAGTAAACTTAATGAAAATGGTTGATGTATTTGAATACTTCAAATCTGATTCCAGTTAATTCATTTCATCCATTGGAAATATGCTGTTTGACTTGAAATTTGCAAAGTGTCTATTAGTTTCCACATTTTTAAATATTCAAATAAAAATACAAAGAATTCAATCAAATTAAAAAAGGCATCCACAAAAGTGATTTGAAATTAGGACCAAGGATTTGACAATCCCACATTTTTATGTTTAGGTTCTGAATTTACAGTAAACCAGGTTTATTTTTCACTTCTTATAATATTGGCCATGATTTTCGGTATACATTTCAATTTGATAACAGGATTTGGTAACAGGATTTTCAAAAAAAATGACAACATTTTAAATAAATTTACATTTAAATCCAGATTTAAAACGTCAGATATAATCACATTTTGTCAGAGTGTTGTCAGAAGTCCTATTTTTGGGATTGAAGTGGGTACCTAGTTTTTACTTGATCGGCTTTATGTACCTGATAAAAATATCAGGTAAGCTTAGAAAATGATATCTGCAATGCAAAAATGCCATCTCAAAGATATGCCAGTGTATCATAAATTATTATTTCCTTTTCAAAATTCATACCCATCCAGATTGATATTTAATTGACTGAAATTCATTTAAATTTGAAGAAGCTATCGTCCATAGATTTCTTTATTTACAAATTGTTGTTATGATATAAATTCATACCATTATTTATACGTTGACCAAGCACTCTTAATAAAAAATAAGCGATAAAACAAAACTTTCTTTTGGATTGCTAAATGTCAAGCCAGTTAGAAGAAATGTACATTGATATGTAGCTAAATCATGATAGTTTAACCTCTTTTAACTGGATAAAAAGAACTATCAAAACAAAAACCCCAAAGTATCAAGTGCACTTTAAATTTATCTAAGCAAAAATATGAGCTAGCATAGTAGCCACTGTAAAAGCATCAAGATTAATACAATAATCTAAAAAGGGCTCAACCGGGATTTGAACCCGGGACCTCCACCACCCGAAGGTGGAATCCTACGACTAGACCATTGAGCCTAAAGGGGATGATTTAGCGCACTTTTCATTGCAGGAAAAATTTGATGAATGGTAGTTATAAATATGGTATCAAATATATTTAAGCTCAGCAGCACAGCTTTTAGTTAACCCGACAAGAACAACTAAGAAATGTGCAAGCATATATTAAACGCCCAGGTGATTAAAGTTTTTATTTATACGCCCAGCACAATTTTTAGGCCACAAATTTAAGTTTACTTTAAGGTACAAATCAGAAGCCCATGCTGTAAATCTTGGTTTGATTGCTCCGAATGCCACGAAGAAGTCTCCGATCATAAATTAGCCAAGCACTTTGAAATGATTTTCGCTTGCAAAAAAATGTAAAAAAGTTTTCAGAAAAGATACTACGTATGAGTCTTTTTTTTCTCTTATTGAATTTTAAACCTAGTGACTTTGATAAATCTGATGAGTTTTGCCCGCGTTGTGATAATCACTTTGTTTTGCCAGCAAGAACCCTGGATTCTGAATATACGCATTACGAACCTAAAATTGACCCACGAGTAGATACTAGGTATTCCTTTCTTTCTCTTTCTCCGCTAATCTCTAGTCATCTTTTTGATAAACGCATTAAGCAACCTTCACTCGAAGAGCAGCTGAAAGACTTTGATTTTTTCAGAACTCCTCGATTAAAGTTCAAGTAATGATTCACACAAGCTTGTTTGTTACATATCACGCTCTATTATAGTTATTATTTTTGAGCGCAAAGAGAACGGGACAGAAACACTCAAGGTAATAATGCCGTCCTTTAATATTTATATCAAACGTTTAAGGAAAGGCATATTTTTAATATATTTCTTCATATGACGAATATTTAGTTCGGTCTAACAAGGTGATTTTCAACTATACATATTACAGCTACACATGTTTTTTCAAATTTATTCTGATGTGGATCCAAAGACCGAAGGTATTGTTTAGTTTGCTCAAATAGCTATTCCTATTCTAAAGTCGGTTCAATATTTACCTGCTTGAAATTTCATATTTTTCGATTCCTGACTCTCTTTACTTTTAAAACCTTAAGTGTTTTATAATTAACGAATATTTTGTTTAATACAAACTATTTACATAAGCATTCATCTGCTATCAAAAACATATTTTTATTTAAATAGCCTATTCTTTATGTTCCCTATTGAGACATTTTACCATTTAAGGTTTCAAGGATGTTAATTAAATGGAGTTTGTAGAGATACTGTGTTTTTAGTCCTCTCTAATGAGAAGATTTACTTTAAAGTTAGATACAATACAGCACTTTATATAGTACCAATCGATCTATTTTTTGCTAAAAAGGTGCCGTATCCAACTATTAATGTAACTTTTTACCAATAATGGTTAAAACATAACTCCAGGGTGAAAACGGGGGTTGAAAAGGTCCACCAAGCTAAATGGTGTACAAAGTAAATTTATGGCCATGGTATATATATAAGACGTGTATCTCTGAGCTATTTTATGCTTTTAAATAATCATTCCAAAGCGGATACTTTCTAATTTATACTTGCCGTTTATTTCATTTTATATTTTTACATGTCTTTTTCTTTCCATAAAGTTGGCTATGTCCAAAATACTTAGCAGACTTTTACTATTAATTGATGATGTAGTGTTTGGTTTCTTCCAAAGGTAGCATGTTAGTAATCTAGTAAATAGCTAGCTTGTACAGTAGTTTTAAAAGCTATGGCGACAAGCGAAAACAATCCAGATTTAAACGAAATTAAAAATAAATGAATTTATATTGATTTACAATAGATTTGGGTTCATTTCAATTTCGCTTAAATCTGAATTCATTTCATTTAAATCTGAGTTCATTTCATTTGTCGCCATAGATTTTAAAACTACTGTACACCGCTGGAAATAATACAAGTTCTATACTTTAAAAGCGTTGAGGTTTTTATAACTTAAACATTATGGGGCCTCAGGTTGGTTTTTTACATTTGGTGTTACTATCTACTGAACATTTTATCCTTCTGAAATCAATTCCACGATAGCTGAAACCATAGCTAATACCAAAAAGCTTTTTAGCAAACACATGTATCCCAAAGGCCAATGTGTTTAAACAGAATATATGATTTATTCAAATTTAGGCAGTTAAATTTATTTAAGCAACTTTTATCCATCACTAAATAAATCTAACAGACTTATTTTAAATTATAAAGGAACAAACTATAAAATTTCAGCAGATCTACAAAATACTAATGTGCCAACTTCCAACCTGTTATCATCCTTCAGTTTAGAGACTTCTATCCATGCCTTTACAGCATTTTTCCAGGGCAAATATTCCACTTTGTCACTTTTACTTTAGATCCCACTTTAGTTGCTATCTTGCACTCAAAGAAGGCTAAATAAGAGCTCACATCAAATTATCCACAACAACAAGTATGATTGGCAGCAGACTTTATGCCATCAAAACTTCAATTAAAAGTTTAGTTAGCGTTGCTACCTGAAATGACATCCTAGTTGCCACCATATCTCCCAATACACAGGTGGTGCTCAGCAAGTTGCTTCAGGATAAAGCTAATGTCATATCACCTCTTGATCCCCAAAACTCAGCAAAAATATCATATTCCCTTAAAAGGAGTGGATTAAATTACAATGTTAATCACAACAATGACCTCATTCAGATTATGTCCACACCTTATTTGGATCACTGCCACCAGTGCTAACTACTTAGCAACTGAATGGCTTATTATCTTAATGTAAAAATCCTCATTATTCTGGTTAAAGATGATCTTATTCCTAATCTATTTTCCTGTCCATTCTGGACTGTTGCCTTCCCAAACCAAATACTGAACTATAACTAGTTTAGCTGCAACAATGACAGCAATTCCTACTCTCAACAGTAAGTTGATATTCTCTGTCTTAAATTATGAATTTAAGTTAATTTAAGCCTTAGTTTTTAATCTCAATTATTGTTTCTGATAGGTAGTCTTTAGCACTTTGAAAGTAAAGCAACTTCAGTTTCAAGAGGGGTTGGCTCAATTTTTATCCAATTTTCTCAGACTCTTTTGTTTTTCAGATTCAAAACATTTGAAGTAAGCTACCATTTGAATTTCAAATTGTTTCAAGCTTAGCCACAATCAATCTTGCTTTTAGATCTAGTTTCTTACTACTAAACCAGGTGGCTTAATTTATTGTGACTACCTTTTATTGCAGTAGTCTCAAAGCTATGGTACTAAGCAAAAAACTCATTTGCAAGCAAAATTCACTCAGATGCAAACACAATCAAGTTATCACATAGCAAAATAGAAGTGAACCCAAATCTATTGTTAATTAATATGAACTCAAAATTTTAAATTTGTTTGCATCTGAGTTGATTTTGCTTACAGATGAGTTGATTTTGTTTACAGACGAGCAGATTTTGCTTGCAGATGAGTTTTTTTGCTTAGCACCATAGGTTTGAAAACCACTATAACATTAAATTTAAAGATAAAAAATGAAAAAATAATTCAGCAAAGAAAGAAAACATAAAAAGTTATTTTGAAATAAATATTAAAAATTCATTGCCAACAAGCCAATTTACAAAAAAGAACTCATAATAATTTATGAAGATCTACAAGAAGAATTGAGTGAATGGTCAGCTAAAATAAAATACTCATTATTAAAAACAAAAAAGATATTTATGAAGATATGAAACTGAGAAACAGTATTTTTATTTCACTTTTCACTTACTATAAGCTTATCCCTAATAATGTAATTAAAAGCAAAAAACAAACTTATATGCATAACATTTGCAACTTAAAAAATCATTAGAAATGAAGAATAGTGTTTGAATATAAAGAAGTTACTATTACTGAAATCTATCAAAGAAAATTTGAAATCAATTGACCTAAATGAAAAGTTTTGTAAACATCAAAATAAAGAATATATTAGAGATATCAATACTCTTGATAGTGATTCATGTGTTACAGTAATGAACTATAAGAAACTGTCAAGGATCTGGATGTACAAGTATTCTGGCTACCATCAACTCACTTAACATCCAGTCATTGCCTTATTTGATGCCCTCCCAATATACAGTTTGACATACCAGAAATGACAACCACACAATATCACATGACTGTCCAAGTATCCAGTGACTCAAACCCATCCCACACATGACCAACCCCTAGGTTTGATCCAACTAAATCTTTGCCACAGCTAAAGCTATATAAGTCTAAAGTATTATCCAATAAAATATACTTCTCTTCTTTCCTAATTTCATATTTGAAGCTTCCCCAAAAGGTGCTCCTTATCACTGGTAGCAGCTACAGTTTTTTGACCACACCCATGAAAGAGAAAATAACTGACCAAAACCCACCCACCTTTGCTCACGTACTCAACCAGGCCACATCCCAGGAGACCTGGAAAACATACTTTTGCGCCCACAACATCAACAAAGATATACCTAGTAGATGCACCATATTTGAAGGTCTGGTCATGCTCAAAGCATGTGCCAAGATAATTCAATACAGTTGCTCTCTTCAACCACAAAAAAACACACAACCACCTATCACAGGTGAAGTTACCAACACCAAATACATTGGTATCAACAAGTTATTTGGTAAAAAAAGAAAACATCATCAACTGGCTAGATCACTCAGCCGCTAAACTCTGCGCCAGTTGCATCTCCCACAAAAAGTGGGTTCAGAAAGCCAGCAAACACCTGTAAGAGGCCGCAGCTAACTGGTTTGTCACCTGGGGTAGCTCACAGACTGACAACCAGCTTGACAACTGGAAAGAGTTCTAAGCGGACATCATAAATAATTTCTGCATCACTGAATCCCTCTAAGACATTGCAATACAGCTCAGCAATCTTCCTCAGAAGACCTATCACAGCTTACACCAATGAATTTGAGAAAATACACCGCAAAATACAGAACCCAGTGCAAGCTGACAACGTACATACCAGAGCCTCATTAATTAACAGAATGAAACCCTCTGTTGCTGCCCTCATCTGTCCAGAGGCCAACACCTCCATGCCCGCACTCATTGCAGAAGCCAAGTGTGCAAAAAAACATGCAAACATGGAATATGCTGCACACAACGGCAGCCACTTCACAAATGACAATGGCAGAGAAAACTTCAATGGCAACAAACGCCAAAACATTAATCATAGCAACGGCAAATCCAATGCAACAATGGCAATTGCAGCCAAAGCGCAAACCGCTTCTGTCCCAAGAAAGAGGACACTGCCAAAGTAAACAATGCTGAAACAGCAACCCACTATGAATCTGATCCCACATTCTCTGACCTCAAAGGTCTCAAAACAGAGAAACAGGGAAAAGAAGAGAGGGAACAGGCTTAAGTGCCCCTTTCTCCCCCCAACTTGATAAGAAACTGTACCAAGGCACAAACTTTGCTGAACATCCCTTGTGTCCTGCAATCCTCCATTTTTATGAATGTAAAAATTAAAGACCACTCACATCTTCTTGTCTACACATGCACTTAAAAATCACATACACATAAAATTTTATTTGACTCTGGTGCACAACACACCATGGTTAGAAAACCATTTGTAACCAAGTACAAAATACCAGTTGTCAAATCCAACTTCAAATACACCAGAATGGCAGACAAATCAAAGGTTCTACTCAAAGGCAAAACAACTCCTTTCAGAATTGACCTCCAAGGCATAAAAACATCCATCAAAGGACTTGTCATGAACAATATAAGCTACAACATTGTAGCAGGCATGAACTGGTTCACCCGAGTGAACCCCAGCGTATGTTGGAAAACAAAAACCATGACCATCAAAGACAACAGAGTCAATTTTAATATCTTCAAAGAGCCCAACAATCTCATCCTAAGGGACACAGTATTTGCCCAAATCCTAAATCAAGATGACTCAGAACGTCTAACCAAAGATAGTACCCTTCACATAATGAG
Organism: Entomophthora muscae; assembly: GCA_014839935.2. NCBI lineage: Eukaryota > Fungi > Entomophthoromycota > Entomophthoromycetes > Entomophthorales > Entomophthoraceae > Entomophthora > Entomophthora muscae. Next base: position 11,820 of record QTSX02007193.1, read on the forward strand.
GTACACCAAATTCATTAACATACAACCAAAATTTAATGCCCAGAACTCACAGAACTCCTAAACAAATACACTCATGTATTTAAGGAAGAGCTCACAGAGTTACCCCCCAAACGGGAGGTAAAACATGGCATTGACTTATGCAAGGCCATGCCTAAACCTTCACCCCTCTACAGACTCTCTCCCATGGAGACCCAAACCCTCAAAACCCATATTGAGGACAATCTAGCAAAAGGATTCATTTGCCCGTCTGAATCCCCATGGAGGGCAGCGGTTTTCTTTGTAAAGAAGAAAGAAGGATCCCTTTGCCTAGTTACTGACTACAGAGCACTAAACGCAAGTACAGTAAGGAATAAATATCCCATTCTACTCATAGAAGATCTGTTTTCAAGACTCTCTGGAGCCAAATTTTTCTTTAAAATTGACCTCACCTCAGGTTATAACCAAGTTGAAGTAAAATAAAAGGACATACCAAAAACTGTGTTCCGTACACAATTTGGATCCTTTGAATGTAAAGTAATGAACTTTGGGATGACCAACGCTCCTGCAACGTTTGTCTTTATGATGAACCAAGCTCTAAATAGCCTCTCAAATACATTATGCTACCTTGACAATATCATTATATTCTCAAAAACAAAAAAGAAACACCTCACACATGTCCGCAAGACACTCAATCAACTTGCAAAGCACAGAATTTACGCCAAGCCTAGTAAGTGCCAATTTATAGAAAAGGAACTCCTGTTCTTGGGCCACATTGTCTCTGACAGTGGCATCAAAGCAGATTCAGACAAAATAAAAGCCATAAATAATATGCAATGCCCCACCTCTGTTAAACAAGTTAGATGCTTTCTTGGAATGATAGCTTACCTAAGGAAATACATCAAAGACTGCGGGAAACTAACCACACCAATCAATGACTTAACAAAGGGTAATTCCAAAAATAAATTCATCTGGACACCAGAATTCAACAAGAATGTCCAATTATTAAAACAAGCTTTGATTGAAGCACCAATCTTGGAATACCCTAGTAACAACGGGTGCTACAAGCTTGAGTCAGATGCCAGTGACACCGCCATTGGCGCAGTCCTACACATCTTCCAGCCAGGGCACCAAGACTTCCTGCCAGTATGTTAAAAAAGTAGAAAACTAACCAACACTGAGCAGAGGTACCCAATACACAATAAGGAATTTCTAGCAATATATAACACATGCAAGAAATGAAAATATTATTTAGAAGGACATCAAAACGTCTGAGTACTAACTGACCATAAATCCTTAATCTACTTCAAAACTCAGAACACACTTGCACGACAACAAGCCAAATGAATGTCCCTGCTAGAACAGCTCAATTTGGACATTCAATACAAAAAGGGGGCAGAGCTGGTCACAGCTGATGCTCTCTCTAGGCTATATCAGCCAAGAGAGGATCATCCTGACCACCTGGACCCTGACTGGCCAAGCCTATATAATACTGAGTATAAAACCAAAGAGAAAGACCCCTCAACACATCAGCTAACCCACAATACATTATTAAGGAACAAAATTTTTCCATGTATAAAATGGCACTGTATACTAAATCATTAATGACAAACATGTTCCCTACATTTCACTTGCACAAAGAGTTAACACCATATTAAGACATCACCATCTACTAGGACATACAAAGGCTAACAACCTATACCTTATGTTAAAAGAGATAGTATAGTGGCCCAATCTTAAACAAGATATAATTGATGTTCTGAAAAAGTGCACAGTGTGCGGGAAATACGCCAGCACAAAAACTCCCCAGCCAACAGTTAACCCAGGACCTGACCCAGAACCATTCAAGGTTTGGGGACTGAATGTAGTAGGCCCCTTCCCAGAAACTAGGAAAAATCAACATTAGATATTGTAGCTATTGTCTCTTCTACATGCTGGCCTATCTGCTGGGCAACAAAGGACCACAAAGCAGAAATAATAAACCAATTCGTTAACAAAGCAATCATAGCTGATTACGGCACTCCAGACTACATCAGAACGGATGGAGCAACAGAGTTATCAGGCCATGTAGTAAACAACAATCTAAAATCCAAAAACATCAAACATTCTACAACCTCACCCTACAGGCCACAGGCCAATAGCAGAGTTGAACACCTAAACAGCAGCCTTATCAGAACCCTTGAGAAAATAATGGATGGCAAAGCCAAAGATACATGGCCACTATATGTGGAACAAGCATTATTAGTATCCTGGGTCCACACCAATTAAGGGACAGTCTACTCACTCTTTGAATTAACACATGGATACAAACCAGAGATAGTCACCTGCAATAACTAACCATATTTGAAGATTCTCCCGGAAAAACCTCCCACAGTAGAACAGGCGCCAGCACTACAACACATAAGCCTCAAAGCTAAAATAGCAGAAATAAAAAGACTCAAAACACAAAAGGTAACCTCTACAGAGGAACCACTCCCCATCAACCCCCCATCTGGGTCCTGGCTGGAAACAGAAAGAAGCTAGACTCAGTACGCAGGGAACCAGGAAGAATTGTCAAGTACAGACCAGACAGAAACACCTATCTAGTGAAATTCCAAGGTGCCAAAGACCCTGTTATCAAGAAATACCACAGAGTGTGCCTCCAGCTTAGCAAAGGAGAACACTTGACCCAACTGGTACCAACTAGAAAACAACTCCAGGAACATCAGGCGGCAGCTGCCAAGACAAAGCCCCCTCCTGATGTATCAGAGTAACCCCTTAAGGGTGTGTGTGTCAAGGATCTGGATGTACTAGTATTCTGGCTACCACCAACTCACTTAACATCCAGTCATCACCCAATTTGGTGCCTTCTCAATATACAGTTTGACATACTGGAAATGGCAACCAAGAAATATCACATGACTGTCTAAGTATCCAGTGACTTGAACCCATCCCGCACATGACCAACCCCTAGGTTCAATCTAACTAAATCTCTGCCACAGCTAAAGCTATATAAGTCTAAAGTATTATCCAATAAAATATACTTCTCATAAAAACAATTATTTATCTCTATATGACCCCACCTATTTTAAAGTTTTGATGAGGAGCGCCTTTGGGAGAAGCTTCAAATATGGAATTGAGAAAGAAGAGAAAACACCTATTTTTATTATGATTTACAATTGCTTTTAACAATAATGAGAAAATTCAATATGAGTATAATGACTTTTTATATGAAATATTATCTCATGACTCTTTGCTTTCAGGTCAGTGTTTGATAAGTCTGCTTAAAAAAGATAAAGTTAAGAATATTAAAAAATCAAAGTTTAAGCTAATAATAGTATTCATTTAAGATCTTATGAAATTATATATTTTTTTAAGGAGTTAACCAAAATTATAAAAGGAACAATTAAGTTCAATATATTTATAGAGTGTCATGGCAAAAGTATTATTGATGGTGATTTTGGTGTATTATCTAAAGTATTTAAACAAAAGAAAAAAAAGATGTATATAAAAGCATAAATGAATCAAAATGGTTTTTGAGAGAGAGGAGGAAAGAAAGAGTTTATAAGAGTCACTTGTAAATAATTCAGATGTTTCTCAAAAAACCTTTTTTAAATTTATGATAGAAAATTCAGGTCTAAAAAAAGCTGGCTTGAAGTCAAAGCCTTTTATGTTGATCTTTCATATTTAATGTTAAATGGTGAGCTGTATGGCTCACATTTGACATTTGAGGATGTTAAGGAGTACAGTAGTTTTAAAAGCTATGATGACAAGCAAAAAAAATCAGATTTAAACAAAATAAACTCAGACTTAAGCAATAATAGCTCAGATGTAAAAAATTAAAAATAAATGCATTTATATTACTTTACAATAGATTTGGGTTAGTTTCAATTTTGTTTACATCTGAGTTATTTTTGCTAAAATCTGAGTTCATTTTGTTTAAATCTGAAGTATTTTTACTTGTTGCCATAGCTTTTAAAACTAATTTACTTCAAAATAAATTATTGTGAATATTTATGCACAGACAACAGAGAAACAAAGAGAGCTGATACTACTAAAGGATTAGTAGAAAATGTTCATGAAGTTGGATACATTAAAAAAACTTATATATCACATAGGGTAAATAGTCTTTTGAATAGAACAAATTTTTTTCTAAAAATAAATAAGAAATTAATTATAAGAGCCAAAAATAGCTTAATAGAAATTATAGCTTTGGGGCTGCTATTACTCTCCCTTACAACTAATATATTTGATTCTTAGTTTATTAAAATAGATAAAATGTTTAATTAAAAAAGACATTTAATAAAAGTCAGACTTATTTTTATTATCTGTATATTTTGCATTTTTAAGATATTCTTCAATAAAACTGTGTATCATATTAATTTTTGAAAATATATTTGTTTATGATTTAAACAATAAAAAGCAGTTAACAGGCTTTAAAATTCTTAAACTGGTGCCTTGGATTGATCTAATAAAGAATGACTCTTATGTTATTCAGAATTTAATAAGATTATACTGTAAATTCAGAACCTGAACGTAAAATATGGGATTGTCAAATCATTGGTCCAAATTTCAAATCACTTTTGCGGGACGACCTTTTTTTAATTAAATTTAATTCTTTGTATTTTTATTTGGATTTTTAAAAATGCAGGAACTCATAGACACTTTGCAAAGTTCAAGTCAAACTGCATATTTCCAATTGATGAAATGAATTAACTGAAATCAGATTTGAAGTGTTCAAATCCATCAACCATTTTCATTAAGTTTACTATGTTTTTTGAAATTGTGGGATTTTCAAATCACTTTTGAATGCCACTAGTAAACTAAGATATTAATTGCGGGAACTGGAATCCAAATTGAATGTAAAGTAAGCACACTAGAAAACATCAACCCAAATCAAGAAGCTTCACTCTGGATAAAATCAAATGAAAAATACAATCTCAACAACCATGTTTAGACATGAAATTAAGTGAAATGTAAAATTGTCTAAACTGGAAATGATGCAATATTCTGTGCTCTAAATTACTAATATAGCAACCATAAAACCATATAATGATATATGAGCTATCCTCCTGATGATGCAGAAATTTTTTAAAAGTTTTTTGGCCCCCTGGCTTAGCCAGGGGCCATAAAACTTCTTTTTAAGGAAGGAAGAAAGGAGGAGAAAAGATAAACCATCAGTTTACCACACTATGTATTCATGTATTGCTATTAAGGATACTTGATTACAGTATATTTTAAAAAATGCTATTAATAAAATAGAATTATATATTACAATCTATCTTATCATATTGTCTTTTTCTTGATGTCTTGATAGTTCATTTGCTGTTGATAATGTTCTTGCGTTTAATTGGATAGTTTCACCTCCAGTTGCCTTGGTGATTGGAAATCAAGTTGCCTCCGCAATCACAGCTGGTCTTGGGGAGGCAACTTGATTTCCTATTGCCAAGGCAAATGGAGGTGAAACTATCCAATTAAACGCAAGAACATTATCAACAGCAAATGAACTATCAACACATCAAGGAAAAGATAATGTGATAAGGTAGAATGTAATATATAATTCTATTTTATTATTGGCATTTTTTAAAATCTACTGTAATCAAGCATCTAAATTTTAGCTGTCCTAAAATGGAATAGGGTGCTTTTTGAGAATGCCTATGATTTCTAAAAGAATTAGCACAAATCCACTCTAGATCCTTTATCATCCTTTTTGAGACACCTATAAATTATATTTATCTCAAATTCACCTCATTTTTGATTTGAAATTTGGTTCTTGGATTTGACAATACCACAATTTCATATTTGTTAAGTTTTACATGATGTCTATGATTTTTTTGAAATACAAGAAATCTCAAACTTTACTTTAGAATACTGCATTTCTGATTCATGTATCCTGAATTTGTTTGCTGAGTTTTGTCTTTTTTAGTTGAGTTATCTTCTCAAGGGATTCAAAATTTGGCAATTGAAATCAATAAAAAAGTAAAAATAAATGGTTGATTTTATTAAATATTTTAATTTTCACTCAGCTGAGTTGCCTGCAAAAGTGATTTGAAATTTGGACCAAGGATTTGACAATCCCACATTTTTACATCCAGGTCCTGAATTTACAGTACATTATTTTTAAAGGCTATGACAACAAGCAAAAATACTTTAGATTTAAACAAAAATAACTCAGATTTAAACAAAATTAAAAATAAACAAATTTATATTAATTTATGTCAGTAATTTATATTGACTTTGCTCTACCTTAGAAAATAGCGGTGGCCTGCCAAGTCATCAATGATAAAAGCTTCTGATATATTGCAGTCAAGCCTAATTGATCTCAGAAGCTTTTACAAAGTAGACTCAGGTCAATTGATGCAAGGCCAACCAGGAACATCCTAGACCATCAATTAAGATCAAATCCTGATTGGCCAGAGTTATTCTGAAATACTCCAGAAAACCACTGGGTTAATAGTAAAATAGGTTTGATAATGAGGCACCAAGAAGATGATGAGATTCTCTGAGAATAATGAGGATTGGGATCAATTTGCACTGACAGCCCACTGGTGCCACTGGAAATTCCTGATGTGAAAGGTCACCAGGTGACCTGATTATTAATGCACTATAAATTGAGCCATTAATTGGCGCTGCCACTGCTGGTATACCAATAAATTATGCATAGTTATGAAGTAAATAGTACCCATCACAGGGTACTATAATATCAAATCCCATGCCATTAAATGGATGCCTGACTCTGGGGGTTGATGCTGGCAGTCTGGGGATGGAATGACTGGCTGAGCAAGAGTTAGAAGCATCATATGAACTATTCTGGCAAGAGGGCTCAAACTCTATAAAAGCTCTTCCATTAGACTAAGAAAGGCAGAAAAAATAAGATAATCCTACTGTAGAACATCTTCTCAGTAGAAGATAAACTTGAGTTTGAAGACCCTTGTCATTACTCAAAGAACTTAGCAAGCCGCCAGCTAGAGAGCTGCTTGTACATTGCCTCTCTTGGAAATTGCTTGTTGTTGTCCTTCCAAGGACTAAACAGATGCCGCAGATAACACTTGTTGTCATACAAGCATTTCATTCCACAGAATGGCAAAGATTACACATATCCTCAATAAAGCAAATGATACTTGGACTGCCAGATCTGATAGCAGAAACAAAAGTTCTGACAATTTACAATAAATTTGGGTTCATTTCAATTTTGTTTAAATCTGAGTTCATTTGTTTAAGTCTGAATTATGTTTGCTTGTTGCCGTAGCTTTTAAAACTACTGTATTGTTTGGCTCAAAAAACATGATGTTACTTAGTTTTGTTACCTCTGAATGTGACAGAAATTGTCAGATAGTAAGAAGTAGTTTCCAGGTGGTGAGGAATCACCAGCCAAATCCACATAGAGCTGATGATTAACCACCAACAAAGCTTCAGATACTGTTTGTGAAATTTCCAAAAGATACACTTGGGTTAAGTAAAATAATTAACCCTAACCAAAGGAGCCCGAGGTAAATCATCTGAAAAAGAATCAATGAGTCTTTGGCATAGAATTCAGGACATTGAGATGTTACAAATGTCTCAGCTTCAGATACAGTGGGAAAACTCCTAAATTTGCGGGCATTGGATTAATGTTGGGCAGAGGCAACGACAAAATGCCAACGGCGGGGCCCCATATTCCCGTAATGATTTGGCTAAGGATTAAATTGTAGGGAATGTAGCACAGCAGCTCAACTACAGGATGTATTTAAAATAAAGACCATACCAATGGATAATTGATCTTATTGAGTAAATTTTTGGGAGGACTCAACTCTTAAGAGTTGAAACAGTGAAAATTATTTAATATATATCAAAAATTGACTAAGCAATACCACCTGGATCCTTGGCTCCTATTCTTTCTGCATCATCAAGTGAGTATCTAGTCCATGTTGCAAAGAACCCTTGAGTGACCAACTTCTGATGATCATGCTGATAAATAAGATCATATAAGGTGACCCTTAAATTACGTCAATTTATCAACATCAGCTTACAGGGCGGGATTGGATTCAGCTGGCAAACTGGAGCAGCTGTAACCCATTTTTGATCAACCATTTGATTCAAGTCCATTAAATCAATCAATTTTGTTAAAGGTTTCCCAGCTTTTTGAGCTTTCCTAATTGGCTGAATAATCTCCGGCACTATGGAACTTACCGTGACACTGAAGGCTTAGTAACAAAACCTTTGCCTGAACACATTAGCAGCTATCTCAAGTAGCATAACCACTTCAAAACTTAAAAAACTATAGCAGTATTTCAATAAAACCTATAATTGAATATCTTTGAGAAATTTGAATTTTGATTTATTAAGTTAATGAAAATAGCGCTGCTTATGAGTAACATATCAGTAAGGTTTCTTGCAATGAACACATTGATTTTGTGGTGTCTCCAGCCTCCACACTGCTTGCCGGCCTCACTGAGGCTAAAATTGAGAGAATTGTTGAGCCTATTTTTGAGATTCTTTGTCTATAAAGCCTTGTCTTCACTTCTCAATCATTTATTTTATTATTATTTTTATTAGTTTCCTTTGGTTACACACTTTCAATTCCTTTGCTTAAAGCATTATGACTGAGAGTTTCAACTTCTCAATTTCTGTTAGTTACCAATATATTTTACATCCAGCTTTTCATCCCTCACCTTATCAATACTATTGAATCTCACAGAGGCTTCACAATTGCATATAGCTTAAGTATCTATTTTGGGGCTTTTTGCCACACTGGACAGGATTTTCAAGCACATCACAAATTCTGGAACCCAAGTTGACACTTTATAAAGTTTGGGTCAGACTTGGGACCTCTTTTGTGCTTGAGATATGAGAAAGTGGCCTGATTGCTTTTGTGAAGCTGTGCCACTTCTTCTGCTCACAGCTTTTACTGTGAGATTTGTGTCAGGATAGGCCATGAGAATATCATATCTATGTAAATACTGAACCAATATTAATGTCTACTAGCTTATTGTAAAGCTACATATCAGCTCTATATTTTGATAGAATTTATAAAATCAAATACTAATTTTGCTAAGTTAGTTTATTTCTTTCTAAACTTAATAGTAAACTCCACTTATTTAGATTTCTAATTCATATTTATGCTTGTAACATGCAATTATATATATAATAAAGTTATTTTTTAAAAAACGGGTCATTATTTTAGGGATTAGGCCATTTTCTAATACACATGCTGCTCAAGTCGCAGCATAACACAGTTCAATTTTGAAAAAGTAACTAATTAACATTTTGTATTTAAAACATTAATAACTCAATAAAAAATTAATATTTTTCCACATTGTAAACTATCAAAATGAAGCTAAGAATCCTATCTTTCTATTAGTGTAAAAATTTTAATATGTATACTATACTCAATATTAAAGCAAAAGTAATTTAAAAGAGTACAATCCAGATTTTATTATATGATTATATCTAATGATATAAAGTAGATCACTTCAAAGCTAATAAATACTATTTTTTAATATACAACAGATTTTTTTATTTGATTAAATTAAAGATAAGATTGAGAGCTTTATTTTTGCATTTTATTTTATTTAAAAAGCTCAATTCTTTAGGATTTTATGATAGTTTGAAGTTAGGGTGTTTTTATCACTGTTTAGATTGATTTTAAGGTTCAAGTGAGCTTTGAACCTCAAATTAAGCATTCATTAAATGGAATTCTTTAAGATTTTATCATTTTAAAAATATGCAGAAGAGTTACAATTAACTGAATACATCATTTAATTGATTTGTATTGATTACAAAGAGGATATGATGTAATAATAATGCTTAGCTGCTTCACATGTATCACTTGTGCATGAAAACTGGGTATTTAATTAATTTTGCAAATATAAATTCAAGTTCAAACTATAATAAAAGCTATCATACCATTTATTTCAGAATGGTGTCATTTAGCTTGGTATATAAGAGCTAAAGCACCACAAAGCTTCTAATCCAAAAGACCCCATTCAAAGGCCACATTCTGATCATAACTACTCCAACATTAAGGCACATTTCAGGGATCTGATCTAATTACAGATTCAAAATACTACCATGTCCTCAGTTAAATTTACTTCTGCCATGCTACCCTTTTTTCCCTGGGAGCTTCAACAAAAAGAGAGAGAATTGCAATGTTAAAAAAGGTATTTCTCTTTATTGCTGGTGATGATCTTGATAATTTCATCAAGTACTTCCTTACTCAAACTGAATTTGGGAAAGCTCAGTTCCTGCTAACTATTCAAAATCAAAAAGGCAATGAGTTCATTGAAAACTTAAAGGATCTCATGAAATCTTCTCCCCAAAAACCTCTCCCAGCCTTGCGATCTCTGGTTACTTTCAGTTACTCTTTAAGAGAGCTTAATGATACAGGGTTTAATATAACCAAAAGTGAGTTTGAATACTCAAGAAAAATAAATAAAAATAAAAATGTAAGTTTAAACAAAAAAAGCCAAAAAAATAATAACTATTCATTAAAAAAAGAAATAACTAAAAAAATAATTAAAAAATTGCTGGAAAATTCTTTTAAAACAAGCCAGTTTACAAAAAAAGTGCCTGAAAAAATTTACAAAGATATAGAAAAAGAGATGAGTAATTACTCAACTGAAATTAAATACTCTCTACTTAAAACAAAAAAAATATACGAAAATAAAAAATGAAATTTCAGTTTCAATTTCTACTTACTATAAATTAATTCCTAAAAATATAATAAAAAGTAAAAAACAAACCGATATGTGCAATATTTGTAATTTAAAAAATTCACTAGAAAAAAAGAAGGAAGAATGTGAAAGTAAAAACTTACCATTACCAGCATCTATAAACATTGACTTAAAGGCTATTAATCAGCACCAAGACTTTTATGTTCATCAAAATTGTGAATATAAAAAAGATATTAATGAATTAGATGATGAGTCTTGTGTTGTAGTTATAGATTATAAAGAAAACTTAAAGGTTGGAGGTGGTCCAATTGAGACCAATAATTGTTTTTATTCAAAAAAACCAATCTCATTATTAGGGTTTGCATTAGTTTTTAAGGAAAAAAAATAAAATTAAATATGAATATCATGATTTTTTGTCTCAAATATTATCACATGATTTTTTATTTTCAGGTGAGTGTTTTATAAAATTTCTTAAATTAGATAGATTTAAAAAAATAAAAAAATATAAAAGTATGGACTGATAATGGAAATCATTTTAGATCATATGAATTTTTATATTACTTATTTAAACAGGCACCTACATATATTAAAGGTTTTATAAAATATAATTGTTTTGTAGAATGTCATTGAAAAAGCATTGTTGATGGTCACTTTGGTGTAATATCAAAAACATTAAAAGAGAAATAAAACCAGCTTTATATTAAGAATATAAATGATATTAAAAATATTTTTGATCAAGAAGAAAAAAGAAAAAAATATATAAATCAGCGCTATCAGGCTCAAATATTTCTCAAAAGCCATTCTTTTATATTTATGAGAGAAAAGTTAGGCCTATAAGGAAAGAGCTCAAAGTTAAAAATCTGCGCATTAATCTTTCATATTTGTTTAATGATGGGAAGTTGTATACTTCACCTTTAACATTTGAAAGTTTCTCAGAATATTCTGAGATAACTTATCATTTGAAATCACGTGATGATACCAGAGAAACAAAAATATCAGAAGATGCTAGTGGTGCACTAGGGAAAGTTCATGAAGTAGGGCAGCTTACCAGAGGGTGTATTTTAAATAGAGTTATCAGTCTTTCAAAACAACAACCTTTTTTTCTGAAACAAACTAAGAATATTTATGATGATCCAAAGATAGGGTAATAGCATTTATAGCTTTGGGGCTGCTATTACTCTCCCATGCAACTCATCATAAATATTTTTGGTTTGTAGTTTGTAGTAGCACTTAAGATATTTTCAGTAATACTATAAGTTGCAATTTTCAATTCTAAAATTGATGCCTTATTTTTAAAAAAAAATCATTTAAGCCCAAGATCAATTAAAGTTTTGGAATTTGTTGATATTTTAAGCTTTCTGAATAATTTGAATATGAATAATGCAATTAAGTTATAAAAGGATAAATCTGGCACCTAGGCATAACAAGAAAAATAATGACCCAAATATTTAAAATAAGAGTTTTTTAAATTAAACAGATGATAAGTAATTCCATCCTAAAGATCTAATAAAATATATTGAATTGGTATAGTGGATTCAACTCTACCTGTCCTTAGATGGGAAACCACCTAGTAGTTTGATAAATGTGGGTTGAACCTGAGCATCTGATTTTCTGCGCTATAAATGGTTATGCATCTAGTCTTACCTAGGGATGCTTCGGCCCGGCCCCGGCTGGCTTTCGGCTCTAGTCCGCTACACCTAAGACGGTCACTTTGTAATATTTAAATAATATAAAATACCTCTTTAAACCGATTGCCCAGAGCCAGAAGCTACCAGAGCTAGGTCGAAGTAGGGCTGCTTCGGCCAAGCCTGGGCAGCCGCGTTCAGTCTCTGGCTCCTGGCCACTCCAATCAAATATTTATTTAAAATTGATTAAATATTAATTAAATCCGCTTTAGCTGCAGCGGCATTGAGCCGAATGCCAGCCGGGGCTGAGCCGAAGCGTCTCTAGGTCGAAGCAGTCCTACTTCTAACAGCCATGCCATCCAAATCTATGGCGAATAGATCATGGCAAGTGGCACCACTTATAACATTAAAAGTATCCTTTGCAAGCTTGCTATTTAAAGCTCTCCACAGTTTTACTCAGCCGGGGAGATTAACTGTTGTAATTCACTACAGATAATTCACTTTACTTGAATGGTTAATAGATGCGCCCCTTATTCCTAACTTATTTGCTCACAGTATTTTGCCCTGATATCATTGCAACCAACGCTAATGAGAAGGTTAGTTAATCCCTCGATTTACTCTGAGCTATGACTTTTTTGTTCAGGAAAAATATATCTCAATTAAAACTTGTCTTTTTTGTTACGAGCCATTTTTAAATTAGCTTTGTAAAGCCTTTTCTGGAAGGACTATTCCTACCTATTAAAACTTACATCTTTTTTTAGAAACCAATCTACTTGACCAAAGACAACTCAAAATTCCAAGATATCAATAGAAGCTCTAAGAGTAACGAGATTGTTCTCTTAAACTTTTCGAGGACTGAACCACAAGCTCCTTACTGGAAAGCCTTCATTCCTTCTTTAAACGATTACATATCCTTTCTCAAGAAGGAATATTATGATTTTGTAAAATATAAAATGGTGTTTAATAATTGTGATTCCGATTCAGAAAAGGGCGACAGAAACCATAATAACTTGAATAAAAATCCAGAACAGGAAGAGCTAGAAAAAAAGAGCGAAGAGAACCAAAAAGGGGCTTCGAGTGGAGCTTCTTCTACCTACCCGGCTCCTCCTACCCGAGGATATATATACAATGGTTCTGCTGATCGCTTTAATTATGCGTCGGTTGATTGTGCGGCAGGGATTATGGCAACAAATAAAGGTGCTCGAAGTGCCTCGGCCATCCTTCACAAAGACAAGGATCGATATCTTCTGGACCAATGTTCGTCAGAAAGGTTTGTAGTGGTCGAGCTTTGCCAAGAGATCGAAGTCCAAACCATATTGCTTTCCAATTTCGAATTTTTCTCGTCCACCTTTCGACATTTTAACGTATATACTTCCTCGCGGTATCCACCCAAGGAGCCCGATGGCTGGTATCTTGCCGGCTCATTCGAAGCTTTAGACACTCGTAACACTCAAGTAATCTCTTTTAATCAATTGAAACTGACGTTGTCTTAGGCTTTCGATGTGCATCTACCCCAGGTGTGGATTAAATATCTGAAAATTGAATTTCTTTCGCATTATGGCGACGAATATTATTGTCCCATTTCGCAGATTAAGGTGTTTGGTCCAACCATGTTGGTAGAATACCTTGACAGCCAGGAACGCCAAAACAAAGCTGATGAAAATTCTCCACAAGTTATGCCCCCCAACTCTTTTACTGTTTCCGATGACCAAAGTTTGCTAGAAAAATTAGTCCCCAAGCCAGTGGCCCATGAGACACCCAAGTTAGACCTGCCAAAGCCTTTGCAATCACCCATAATACCTAAAGCATATCCGATTTCGCTTCCAAAGTCATCACCACAATGCTTTCCTCCAAAGCCAAGTTTCTTGTTGCCTGTTTGTAAAATATCGCCCAAGACACCATATAGGCGCCAAGATCTACTCGAAGAGCTTTTCTTACCCAAGTGCTCAATTGGTACTCAACCCAAGCTACCTTCTCCTTCAGCGTCTGCGAAGGTTTGTGAGGGTCAGGCAACTTGTACAGAGACATTAACGCAAGAAGAGCTACCACTCTTAACTTCTCAGGCCTCAGCAACGCCTGGTCCAGGAACTGGATCTGAGAATGTCTTCAGGACTATGGCAAGGCGATTGGATAATCTTGAAAACAAATATGCTTTGCTTGAGAGCTACATCAATGAGCAGACTATTGCTTTAAACTCTATTCTGACAAAGATGAATGCTCAGCAGGAACAGCAGCTATTATCTGCCTTCAATGACATAAGTCTAAGATCAAAGCAACAAATGGAGCATCTCAAGAGGTCTCATGAAGAGGTTTGGTCTGGGCTGTTCCATCGAATTGAATCATCTAATGCCAAGCTTCATCTTGAAGTAGCCTCACTTAATCAGAAAGTCAACCTTTTAGCTGAAGAGGTAATTAAAAATCTTATTTATCTGCTAACAAAATATAAGGTGATGTTTGGTAAACGAATGGCTTTGGCTCAACTGACAATTCTCTTTATTGTTGTGGTGATGGTGGTCCTTGTACAATTATATTATTCTGCATTTAATTCCAAGGCTTATCTTCAACAGTCAGACTTTGGCATCTCCATGCCTTCTTCTCCAGGGTTCAATTTACATCCAGCATCTACCCAGCCTGGTAGAATAAACGACACACCATCAGGTTCAGCGTCTCCTGCAGTAGCTCCCAACCCAGATCCTGTCTCAGACCCAATGTCACCCATTGCTGCTCTCAACCCAGATCCTGCTTCAGTCCCAGTATCATCAATTACAATCTCCAATCAAGGCTGCAATGCTACATCCAGAGATATGTCTTATCAGCAAGCTTATGAGTCTCTAGATCCTCAGGTTTCAAGCCCCCCTCAGCCTATATCATCCAAGTCCATGGATGATATGCTTCTCAAACATACACCAATCTTACAGGTCTCATCTGAATATGATCAAGAGTACACTCCTCATAGCCGCAACCTTCCTTTGACTCCTCCTGATACATCACACATTGATCAGCCTTCATCTAGTTTCCCTAAAGATTATTCAGATGGTTAAAGCATCACATTTTAATATTGTTACTATAATGTGCTCTTTATAAAAAAACTATCATTTAATTTCCAAATCAGTAGTAGTATGTAAGTCTAATTATGCTCTGAAGAGGCCTATATAGTCTATCAATCACAAATTATTTTAGCTTTTAAAACTGTATAGCTTGGTTTTAAAATCATAGGCAGTATCCCTAATAGCTAGCAGCAATTTGTCAGGAATTTTATTAAAAGCGGCAAATTCAGATATTGTGCAATCATATATAAGTTCAGTCTACTTGATAGAATGAAAATAATAATCTTAGCCAGCTAGATCTACTTACTCAAAGCCTTTTTATTGTCGCATTTCTTTTTATCAAGAAATTTACAGCAGCCTTACTGTCATGAATGACATTTCAATACTTGTATTGAAAACCCAAGAGTTATACCCCAGTCCCCAGAAGGTGGATCAAACCCTCCAGACCAGTCCAGGACCCGCCAACCCATTAAATCACAGACTCAAACTAGTAAATTACTCCGTGTTCTGCCGGCCTACTACAGAGGACCTTATTACTCGAGTCACACAAAGTGGACAAGAACCCGCCCACTCGCTAAATTGCATACCTGAGTCAACAAGTTACTCCGAGACCCGTCAGTTTCCCAAGGACAATTCCCCAAATGGTCATCAGATTGACGCTAACCTTGAGCCACCAAAGACCCAAACCTATGCAGAGGTTGCAGCTTGCCTTAAGGAGGTTAAAACAAAATCTATTTTTAACTTTACCAATGACCACCAGCAACTGCCAGTCTTCCGCCCAGAAGGGGTAATACAATTAGACTACTCAGGTGACATGATGAACAGTGGCAGCGGAACGAAGCATTGCCATTCCTATTTGCCAGAGCAGGCACAACCTGGATCTGCCGCCCTTGAGACCCCAAGCCAAGACCCACATACCGCCAGTGCCTGGTCTGCGAACCTGAACCCTGCAAAAATTGAAGAAGCAAAGTCCCAGGGTATAAAAACCCTGGCAGTACGGCGAAGACCTCATCGTCATTTTTGATAATAAAGTTTTATGAACCTTTGGTTTGAACAAATCTTACCCTATCTAGTCTTAGTGATCTTCCATCTTAATTTGGGTCAAGTAGACTACCAGGCCACCACCCCTTCTGAGCCCAACCTGCTGAATTGCCTCAGGCATCATACCGCTCCCAGAAGCTCCCTTTGGACCTGTGCACTTTACCGAGTACCCCCCAACCCGGCCTATTCGGAGTACGACTTGGAAACCATTCTCATTGATGGCCCTTTGACAAGGACTAGAAGTACCAAATACATAGGACATGAAGGAAAGAGAGTTGAGATACCACCCTTATTATTCAAGGACAAGTACAACTACCTACTAGCGTACTTTGTCCCCATGACTCTGTCATTAACCCCAAGACCAGACCGCCCCTTGAAACCCACCGCCGTCGCTGAGACCACCTCTACCCAACTGTTTGGAGTACTCTATATTACTTTGACAGGATTTGTGGATTCCGTGGTCCCCAACTCCGGACCCTGGTCCTTGCTCGGGCAATCTTTATCTTATATTATCAAGTTAGCACCCATTCTATGGTGGGCCCTACCCGCTGGCTTGACCACACCTTGCCCCAAGCTGTCCAATGCCTCTACCTATGACTGGCTTCCTGACACTTACAGCCTGTTGAGATAAACAAAACTGAAGTAGATGCAACTCTGTTGTAATTTGATATAAACACCCTGATTCATGATTGTTTTTAGACTGGGTTGGCTTTGTTTATCTTGACAGGTTAAAAAACTTCTACATCAAACTGGCATTAAATCTTCTAGCAGCTGTTACAGATAAGAAGCTTTTGTTAAAATAGTTCAGCAACAGTTTGGTTAAGAATTTTAAGCTCCAACAGGATGTTTAGACTGTAAATTGATATATCTTTATCTTTAACTCTTAGGAGCTCTGAGAAAAAATAGCCTTGATGTTGAAAAAAATTATCTATCTTTATACTTAATTCTTTACTATGAACTATATCTTTAACCTGCTTTGATTTTTCCAGGTAAATTAATAATATATACCTAGTAAGTGAAGAGGAAGATATCATACAATGTGTAGATTCTTTTTGGAAATGAATTGTAAATCAAGCTTTTAATCTCGTTGCAGATTTGAGTAGGCCTAAAAGGCTAATTACTATAAAAAAGATGGAAAATAAAATAATCAAGCAAAGGCCCAAAAATAAGGGAAAATAATATAACCCTTATCATTAGTCCTTTTAGAAATTTATGCTTCTAATGATGACCCTATTGCTATTGGTAAATAAAGATATATGTGTTACTACAACTTTGTGAACCCACTTTATTGATAAAATGATAACTGTATAGGCTTTATATTGAGATTTTGATCCACTACTGTGATAATAGAGACTTGCTAAATACCATCTGGCAGAAATCACATTTTGAGATGACTTAATGAGTGTCACATGCATGGTTGTGACTATTGGCTGTGGCAGCATATAAAAATAAAGTTTAATATAATCTCTCTCATGCTCTCACAATTTTGCAAGCTGCAGGCTAAAAGATGGCTATTTATCTCCTAAATTACTCAGCTTTCACTCTTTAGCCAGTGATGCTAGTTGTACTGTATGCCCAAGGTATGCTTGGAAAAAACTCTAGACATATTTTTAGCTCAAAGGGTTAAGTTATCATTCATCTTTAGTGGATATGAATAGTGAGTTCCTAAAGTTTAGACTTGACTGATTGTTAGGCTGATGTTTCTGTCACATCAAACTGTTTGCTTTTACTAATAAAGATACCAGTGTCAAGTTTGAGAAGCTTTTTAAGGATTACAGCCACTTTGTGGACCTTAACCATACTTAACATAATGGTATCAGTGAGTCTAGACCTCTTGATATTTGGACACCCTCTGGTATTTTGAAAAATTGTGAAAGACTGACTATCATCGCTAAAGTTCTTTATCGTTTGGTGGAGCTCCATGCCTCTTAAACCAGAGTGTTCTACTATAAAAATATGTGATAGTCTAAGCTGTAACATTTTGGGATACTTCATTCTCTATAAATTTTTAACACAGTCATATAGGATGCTGATTTTTAATGTAAGTTGATCAAACTTTCATTGACCTTGAGGATGGTTTACACTCTAACATATCTTCTCTGAACTTTTGTACAGTAGTTTTCAAACCTGTTTAGATAAACAAAAAATCTCAGTTTAAACCCAAAAACACCTCAGTCTAAAAACAAATTGAAAATCAAGAAATTTATATCAAATTACAATAGGTTTGGATCCACTTAGACTTTGCTTTTAGACCAAGCTGTTTTTGTCTTTAGGCTGAGATTTGTTGTTTATCTTAAAAGATTGAAAATCACTGTATTGTTTGATGGCTTTTTGTATGGTTAGAGTCTGGATTCTTTTTAATGGAGCAGATACCTTGATTGCTTGATAGAATTAAAGTTGAGCCTTGATATCAAAATTGTAAGAGAGGGAGCTTGTGAGAGAGGGGGCTAAAATAACTAAGTTTGGCTCCCATCCTGGAGAGAGGATCCACCAGGACGCCATCCAGTATAGGACTGGGATGGCCGCTCAAAGAGGTGTTCATAGGGAGGACGCAACAGACACCCGGGAAAAGTAAGAATCCAAACCCATTAAGATCATTCTGTTGAGCAACCAGGATGCACGCTTAGGAGTGAGCTCTGGGGTGCCCACGCCTCCCTCTGAAACCAGAACGGGCGGGTCCTCAGAGGAAAAGGGCGTGGGGTGGACCAGACTGAGGGGTGTGGCAGGGACTGTTTTGGCGGTAGAGAATTCAAGGTCATCGCAGGTCAGGCTTTTCACCACATTCTCACTAGTAGTGTATATACCCTGAGCGCGTGCGGGGATATCTTTGAACATATTCAAAAGCTGGTCAGGATTTGCACCAACTCGGAGAAAAGAATCAGCGATACATCCCCAAAGATCTGGAGAGATAGACCAAATCATCAACCGAGCCGGTGCCAAGGTGAAAGCCACAAACTTGGCCAGAGGGACTAACATGATTGGGATCTGAAAGAGGAGCCCAGAAAATGCAGATAATTTTGTTGTCTTATATCCTTAAAAAAAAACTGAAGACTCAGGAGCAACCAGAAGAACTCTGTAAAACCAATAGGAAATAGAGAACAGCAACAGCGGTTTAAACAATTTTGAAAGAGTATATAAAGACTTATCAAAGTGTATATAAAACTTATCAAAGTGTAAATAAAGCTCAAGTGCAAGCGAAAGCAAATCAAGCATAAAATTAAACTTATAGTGGGTAAATATAGCAAATTCAATACTAATCTTTAAAATCAAGTTGCTTTCTTCAAAGCAGAAGAGGAAAGCTTCAACTTTAACGTTGACGACGCAGACAAGCACTTTGGGAAGAAGCAGAAGGGCCCAGGAGGCAAGGGAAAGGTAAGGTAAGAAAAAACTTTTACTAAAAATCTTAGAAAATTGTAGGGCCAGATAGGAGACCCAAAAACAAACTAAAATTCTGATAGAGAAAGCTTAAAACTTTAATTTGAAAAGAATGAGCAAGCAGGGGACCAAAAGTCCCCTGTCTTGCTTTAAGGGACAGCCTTCAAATTTGAAAGGTCACCTGACCCAGGAAATGGGTCTGATTGGCCAGAAGAGAAATTTTGTGAGGGTTTATCCATTGAGTTGAAAGGTTTTGCAATAATTTCCGGCTTCAACTCTGATTGGTTGGCCATACTGGAATAATTTAAATCAGCATTCAATCTAGTTGGATTGGAATTTGATGGTTTGACAGTAGCGCAACCTGGATGTTTGGACTTAATTAATTTTAAATGTGGTTGGGCCCAAGCCAGAAGATAATCCAAATTAATTAAGGATTCCTTCCAAGTGGGGACAGAGTCCAAAGCATCATTATTTACCACTTAAGAAGGGTATGCCACCACAAATCTCTCATCAATTGTGTGGGCTAAATCTTCAAGGGAATTGAGGGGCTTGGCTGGCTTCTGAGCAGATTTTTTGTGCGGCGCGGAAAGATTGTCTTATCCAAGGCTAAAGGGGGAAATGACTTTACAGAGCTAGACTAACAAAGTCTGGCTTCCATCCTGGTAAAATTATCCATCAGGACGCCATCCAGTTCAGGACTGAAATGACTGCTTAAAGAGGCCTCCCAAAAGACGCAGGCCAAGACAAGAGAGAAAAATAGGTGTCCAAGCCCATACCCAAGGCACCAGCAAGCAACCACAGAAAACAATCCCAGGTGAGAGGGGAATCTTAATCCATAGGAGAAAGTTGATGCGGGGAGGAGAGTAAGTGATTTAAGATTGTCGTAAGTTTGGTGTTGTGTGAGTCCAGAAAAGAGAATTCATCAGTTCCTGACTTTGGAAAAAGTGAGAGGTTCTTGGGTTAAGGGCCTACCCAAGACAACTTGACAAGTGTGTTAAGAATGATGGGAACCTGGGTCAGATGAAAAAGGGAATTGGAGAGCAGACCGGGATTGGGAACAGAATTTTGGGCAGCCAAAGAAAGTCTATTCCAGATGCCTGGGGTTGTGGTCCATAACAACAGAAAGATGTGTACTATAGTCATCATAAGTGCCTTATGTAAAGGAGACAACATTTTTTGCAGAAGAAGTTTTTAACAAAACCTCCGGGCAGACAGACCACAGGCACTAGGATGCTTTCAAGGGTTTGAACCAAGTTTGGATTCTCTTGGATTAAATCTCAACAAAAAACACGGGTGAAAGACAGGGCAGACAGACCAGAGGAAAGCAGGAGAAGAAAAACAGCAGGAGTCAGGAAAATAATCTTAGTTATCTAATAAAACGACACCTACAAATAAATTTGCAAAATCAGGAGTTTTATTGGATAATTGGAATTGGTAAGCAAGGGACCTGATAGCCTTTCATCCATTATATGCATAGGAGAGATGATAGTACCAGGGTGTTATAGGAGGGGTTTTTGGGAAGCAACAAAAGGGGGAACCAGTTAGAAGTAGCGGCATAATCTATCCATGGCCTGGGCTCAAGAAAATAGGGCAACAAGCCCAAGTGTAAGAAACAGCCATCTGGTTGGCTAATTACATTCTGGGAACTCAGGCCTAACATTACCCCTAATGCCTGCCTTCAACATCACAACTGGAATGGCCCTAGAACCATTTTCTTCAGGCTGAGAGACCCCCAGGCCAGAGGAAATGTTCGGCCAGGATTCCACTAATTGTAGAATTTTATCCTCAAATTTCCTGGGCCGCGGATTAGACAAACCCCAAAAAATGGGGCCTGCATTTTCCTGTTATCCTGCCAATTGTTTCAAGGCAGGACGGCACCAGGAAAGCAAACAATCCAGCCGGATTAAAGTCTCCTCTATAGATAGAGGGGACTCCAAAAAAAGAAAAGAAGTATTGGCCATAAAGGCCAGCACAAAATGCTTGTCCACAGTGTGGGCCAGGTCCTCCAGGTTTTAGAAAGGTTTTGCCTGCATGTGGCCCGCCTTTTTTGTGAGTTTGGGGAATATATCCCTGTCCAGAGCTAATGGCGGGCCACAGAACTTTACAAAAATGATGTCAACCATGGTCTGAATATCTTTCAGGCCAAGAGATCAATCAAGACTGATCCAATGCTGATGGCCTAGCTGTATTTTTTAGTGGGACAATGGGTTTCTTGATTAGGTTTATTTCACCCATGTTTTGTAAACCTGATCATTTGAAAGCCAATTTTGCCACAATGCCAATGGTATCTACAGCCTTCTTGAAGTTAAGCATGGACTTTAGTATCCTGGTGAAAACCAAGTGCTTTGCATTTGATATGCTGGGCTTATTGTTGAAGGGAACTATTTTTTGTGTGTACAGGTAAAATAAGCATTGGTGGAAGTTGATGTCTTTTCACTGTGTGGTAGCCCTTGGAGCACTTCTCCTTGGGTGTCTCACTCTCATAAGTGCATAGACATGAATAAGGATAATTTGCATGCCTTCTACCTTTTTGTACTTGGACATTAAGGCACTATTCACTTGGGTCTACTAAGGGTGCTCGCTATAGCTTTTGTCCACAGCTCTGGTTATGAGTACCCATTGGGCCTTTCTGGAAGCTCAATCTTATATTACATGGCATCAGTGTCCAAATGTGATAAATCTGTCGGGTTAACTTGAAAATCACTGAGTAAAAGACAATGCGGCAAATATAAAGCTAGAATTAATCTGGGAGAAGGATTTTTTCAAACAAAGAGTCTGGAGAATAATGCAAGGGCTGCCTTATGAACAAAACATGCTTAAGCTAATTCAGCTACAACACCAATTATAATATTTATAAGGCTACTCAATGAAGAGAGTAAGGGATATTTTAAAATATTTACATGTCACTTTAACCATTTTATGGGAATTAAGAAAATTGTGTGATAAAGCAATGCATAAGATGTCCAAATTCTGATAACCAATGAGGCTGGAACCTTTGTGCTTTTTGAGTATTGATGAATTTTGCCTTGGTGGTAGGGGCAATATGAACTAAATCAAGGCTTGGGCAATGTTTAATGCCATCAATAAAGAGTTGAGGCAGCATTTCTTTTTTGCTTACAAATACATCCCATCTTGCTGAAACATTAAGCTAGCAGATTTGGATAAGCTTAAGTTTGTGTCACTAGCCAGAAAAGCTTATAGGGGTTAATGGAGAAAGTTGCTCAGTGAGTGAAGTGTAAATTGAACTACTGCCCAGTACTATGAGATGTGAAGGTCTGAATAAATTCACGCATGCCATGGAATCCCAGATCCCACAAGTGACTCAAAAAAAGATTCCTAAACTCGTTGAACGCTTTCTAAAACTAAATCAGGACAGATACAAGGAAATCATACCTTTGACTTTGCCCTATCATTAAAGAAGCTAGCAAAGCAGAATGGAGTTAATGGCTTTGACATCCTGGACTTTGCCAGCCCTTTATCTCGAGAGGAGAGGAAGGAGTGGGCAAGCAAAACAAAGCAAGGACTGACTGTTAGCGACAGGAATTTGTCAAATTCAATATTGGCCTGCCTTTCTACTTGTTTTTGCACAACAGGTTCGAAGTTACTAAGCCTGTGAGAAAATGCCAATAGTTGCTTTACCTGGGGAGTTCAAAAGCAAATCGAACTGCTCCATCGATTCTCTTGTCGCAGAAGCCGTTGAGCCGCCACAACACATCGATATAATCTATTACAACAGATGAGAAATATGACTGCTCTTTAGAAATATAGTTAAAAGGCCCTCGGGTTTCGGGGAGAGGTCGGAAGTACAACGCGAATCGGGCCAGCGAGCCGCAGACTCGGCTGACTGTCATGCCGCCGTGAGCAGTCAGAAAGAGAAGGTTAAATAAGCTGGTAGAAGGGAAGCTCTTTAGAGATACCCCATGGACAGGGAAAAGGTCAGCAAGCTAAGTTAACGTAAGCGTATGTAGCCTAAAGGAGTTACCAATTCGATCCAGACAAGTGTCTGATGTACAAGTAATGGGTGGTCCTTCTCCAGCTGCAAGGATATCGAAGCGAATTTGTTCACGTGCGCTACAAATGGCTCCACGTGTGATTGCAGTGGTGGCTTGTAATGCATCCAACGCCGTAGAAGAGATACAAAGACACCAAGAATCCGAGCTGAAAATTGCGGAGAAGAGCATGTTGGCGCAAAGCGTAGAAGTGGTGAAATGATGTCGCTATATAGTTCCTGGAATGGAGCAGGGGGGTAATATGAGATCAGCTCAAGCAGCAAAGATTGATGAGTGGTTCCATTCCAAAGCATCAAGTAGCTACCAAGGACGTGTTTTACTCCCAAAGGAACCCTTCCTGTCCGTCTAGCACAAGAAACCAGGTTGACTAAGAGCCTACTCAGGGCGCGACTGTTTTTTGTAGTTTGGTCTGTCCATAGAGTGGCATCTCGAAGTGCATGTGTTAGCCACCCTTCAGTGGCGTCTTCGGGATTGAAACACATCATGTATAATTGAAGATGCCGATCGCCAAGATATGCTGCGCTACAATCGGGTAAAGCTAGGGCATCGATTGAAAGCAGAAGCTCTTCCCAAGTGGGTAGAAGGTAAAGGGACAGTTGTCCTGCTTTGGGGGCAGTGGTGATTCCGATGGGTAGACTTAGTTCTACTTCTTTCCGACGGCGGAATCCAACACCTGCATCAGAAGGTCCTAACTTCAATCCTAGCCTCCTTGACACATCTAATCCTTGCGTAACGCCATTCCAGGACATCCACATTTTAGAAGCAAGTGGTTGCCAGAGAGGACTAACCATTGAAAACACTCTGGCAGGCCGAGGTAAACCTCGACCCAAGACAACCCTCCCAGGACATGCTTGCTTGTAAAAGGCCATTAAGCCAAGGAGATAAATATCCCCTGGGAACCGGGCTTGAAGGCTCATTCTTAACTCATTAGCTAAACAATAACAAGGAAGGCTTACATGTGGCGAATACGATAAGGTTGGACATGATGTGGACGTGTGATAATATATAGGATATGTGCAACGTACGGCCGGAGATGATCGTATATTAAAAAATGGAAAAGAATTGCGTATGTCCGTTGCAGGAGTGCTGTGCTTTCGACAGAATGACCCATCTGCAGCAAGGCGGCCATCCATCTCAATAGTAAATGCTGTGCATACTCGTTTGTTTTTACGGATAAGCTTCCAATGATAAGAAAAAAGGCTTTTTCCGGGACCAAGTAACGAGGAATAAGCAAATGAACTATTCCAAGCACGACCTTAGCCTCTACAGCCGCCACAGTTAGTGAAAGTACTGTACCAGCGGCTTTCTTGCCCATCTTTAAAAGAATCTGAGCATGAGTAAACATTGTAAACAGATCCAATAATAAACCATAAAAAAATAAAGTTTACCTAATTTTTCATACAGCAACCATTTGACAAATTCCACAATAGCTTCGGCAGGCAAACCTTGACGTGTAACTAGATTATTTAATTTCATGATCAACTCTCTAGTTTCCCCATGAACAGTTGCTCTTTTTTTAAGTGACGATGTACTTTCCTTCAATCCTTGCAATATAGAGCTCCAATCATCAGTAGCAGGTAACAGAACAGGCGAAGCCGGGTAAGAATTTGATCGGGAGGAGAGGGAAGAATTCCGGGACAGCCTTAACTTTTTTTGTGTAGCCATAGTACGACAATAGCTAAAAAAACACACTGCCAAGAACTATCACAAAGCCTAGCTTTGAGTATACGGACGTGATCTTTTTGGTTGAAAGGGCGATAACGAGGACAATTTATCCAGCGCTTTGATCTCAACTTTAAAATAAATTTAAACTATCCATATTTCGATTTTGAAATCGAACTTTGATTTGCTTCGATTCGCTGCTGAGTGGCACAAGGCCAACTGAAAATCGAAGCCAGTACCACAGATTGGGCTCTTAATTCTATCTAACTTGATTCAAATTACATACTCGTTTTAGAATTTGCTATTTTGGCTAGAAATCAAGAGGTCAAACAGTAATACTGCCGATGCTAGGAAGTGCTCCATTTTTCACTATATAAAGCTTAACCAAAGTCCACCTTTCTGGATCGAAGCAATTAGAATCTGAGAGCTCCAATTTTCTACAGCTATCAGAATTTAAACCTTAAGAATTTAGCTGTGGCCAACTTGATGCTTTTCAAACTTGGTTTAACTTTATCTCACATATCTAGATTAAAATTTTCAATCTGAAGTATAATTATGTTCCTAAAACATTTTTTAAGCCAGAAAAATCTTTTCAAATAACAAAACTGCCTAAAAATACTGTATGTTGTGTCAACTTTTGTCACAGTTAAATATGCTAGTTTAAAATTTAACAGCTTCCTGTTATGCTTAGCACAATGTCCTACTTTGGCTTTTTGCCTTGTCTTATTTTTCTTAGATTAAGTATATTTTATGAGGTCACTGAAACTATCAAAATTACATATTCTTATTTTTTGATCGTTTAAACTTGGCTGATCATTTTTCATATGATTAGGCTATGATATTCAAGCTCCACTCTTTTTTGATACTATGCTTTTATCGTTGTTTGATTTATACTCTGCTCACAGTTTAAAAAAATTAATTCCATAAGATTCTTTTTTATAAAATTTATGCATTGCTTAATTATCCTTGATTCTTTGAGTTTAGCCAATAACTATCTTATGTGTACAGATTGTAAGTTGCTCATCTTAGACTGTCATAAATAACACTATACAGTAGTTTTAAAAGCTATGGCAACAAGCAAAAATTCTTCAGATTTAAACGAAATCCAAGTCGCGCGAGATTCAGGATTCAATTAATTTAAATACTGTAAATTCAGAACCTGAACGTAAAAATGCGGGATTGTCAAATACTTGGTCCAAATTTTGAATCACTTTTGCAGGCAACTCAGCTGAGTGAAAAATAAAATATTTAATAAAATTAACCATTTAATTTGACTTTTTTTGGTTTATTTAAATTGGCAAATTTCAAATCTCTTGAGCAGATAACTCAACTAACAAAAGACAAAACTCAGCAAACAAATACTGTAAATTCAGAACCTGAACGTAAAAATGCAGGATTGTCAAATCCTTGGTCCAAATTTTGAATCACTTTTGCGGGATAGCCTTTTTTAATTAAACATAATTTGTATTTTTATTCGGATTTTTAAAAATGCAGGAACTCATAGACACTTTGCAAACTTCAAGTCAAACTGCATATTTCCAATGGACAAAATGAATTAACTGGAATCAGATTTGAAGTGTTCAAATACATCAACCATTTCTATTAAGTTTACTATGTTTTTTGGAATTGCAGGATTGTCAAATCCAAGAACTAAATTTCAAATTGCTTTTGAATACAACTAGTAAACTCAAATAATAATTGCGGGAACTGGAATCCAAATTGAACGTACAGTAAGTAACTAGGACAAATCAACCCAAATCAAGAAGCTCCACTCTGGATAAAATCCAATGAAAAATCCAATCTAAACACCCATGTTAGACATGAAATTAAGTGAAATGAAAAATTATCATAACTGGAAATGATGCAATATTCTGCGCTTTAAATCACTAAAATAGCAATCATAAAACCATATAATGATTTATGAGCTACTCTCCTGATGACACAGAAATTTTTTAAAAGATTTTTGGCCCCTGGCTACGCCGGGGGCCAAAAAACTTCCTTTCAAGGAAGGAGAGGGGGGAAAGATAAACCATTAGTTTACTAACTATGTATTCATGTATTGTTACTAAGAATACTTGATTACAGTAGATTTCAGAAGACGCTAATAATAAAGTAGAATTATATTACAATCAATCTTATCACATTGTCTTTCCTTTAATGTGCTGATAATGTGTTTGCAATTAATTGGACAGCTTCACCTCCAGTCGCCTTGGCAATAGGAAATCAAGCTGTCCAATTAATTGCAAACACATTATAAACACATCAAAGGAAAGACAACGTGATAAGATTGATTGTAATATATAATTCTACTTTATTATTAGCGTCTTCTGAAATCTACTGTAATCAAGCATCTAAATTAAAGCCGACCTAAAATGGAATAGGGTGGTTTTTGAGAATGCCTATGATTCCTAAAAGAATTAGCACAAATCCACCCTATATCCTTTAGCATCCTTTTTGAGACACCAATAAATTATATTTATTTCAAATTCCTCGCAATAATGATTTGAAATTTGGTTCTTGGATTTGACAATCCCACAATTTCAGATTTGTTAATTTTTACATGATGTCCATGATTCAATTGAAATACAGGAAATCTCAAATTGTACATTAGAATCCCGCATTTCTGATTCATGTATCCTGCATTTGTTTGCTGAGTTTTGTCTTTTTTTAGTTGAGTTATCTGCTCAAGAGATTTGAAATTTGCCAATTTAAATAAACCAAAAAAATCAAAATAAATGGTTGATTTTATTAATATTTTATTTTTCACTCAGCTGAGTTGCCCGCAAAAGTGATTCAAAATTTGGACCAAGGATTTGACAATCCCGCATTTTTACGTTCAGGTTCTGAATTTACAGTAATAAAATAAATTTGAACCTTACAATTTACGTTTAATTTTTTTAAAACTATTTTTATATTTATTTGACCAAAGTGATTTAAATATTTTTGCCTAATCCAGTATTGAGCATTTGGGATTACCTCAGATGGCATAATAAAATAATATATAATAAAATAAATAAATTACTTACATCTATTGATGGATCTTTTGAATGTGATTGCGGGCGTGGAAACATCTAAATATAAAATGATAATTAATAAATCTTGAATATTAAATAAGAGAATATAAAAAAGTTGGACACACTAAGCCTTTAATTGATTGGCTGTTTGGCTAGGCACATGAGGATGAACAAATCAGCGTGGCCATAGAATTTGACCATGGTTTCAGCTGAGAGGGTATGGATCCCGGCCTGCAGCAAATCAAACAGGTCCTTGGACCCTGTTGGGGTTCCTTGCTTGAAAACTTGCTTGAGCCACCCAAAGACTTTCTCAATGGGGTTTAGAAAGGGCAAATAGGCAGGGAAGAAGAGAAGGCACAAATTTGCTGTGGCCAATTGCTGGGGGCCCACTGCAATGCTGGTGTCAATTGATAGAAATTCTTCAAGAATATCTGCCATCTTGTGGAGACCAATGTTGTCCAATACAATTACGTTGATGAAGCCCGGGCTTGTGCACCTCAGGTGCTCCTGGACCAATCGGAGGAATGATAGGAAGGTCCGGCTATTGTGGGAGCCTAGTATCATTTGGTACAGCTCGACCCCCTTTGGACTGAGGAGAGCCATCATTGAGTATGCTGTGGCGCGGACTGCAGCACACTGAGCCATCCTGTCATTGGAGCCTTTGGGGACATTCCCATACTCATTGCACATCAACGAGGCAAATACTGATTTGTCAATATAATAGAATTTCACTGTCCCCTTGGCTTTGAGGGCAGTGTATGCCTCAGCGTAATTTTTCTGGGTCTTGATATTGTCTGGGCTGTTCCAATTGTAGGGGGATACCCCAAGCTTTTTCCAGGAAAAGTGCATTCCCTTGACCAAATGATAATAGAAGGAAATTGAGGCCTCAACCCCAAAAGCGGACTTGACCATGACCTGTATATTTGCCAGTTCAAGATGGCAATCTTGGGTTATCCACTGGCGGATTGCCCATTTGTGCTCCTTGGTGAGCATGGTTGAAACATGCAAGGATTTCTCTGCGGCAAGGACTCAGCCAGTATTAATGAACTTGTTGAAGGTCTTTGAGGCGTACTTGGGATCCACCCCAACAAGAGCCACAGCCACCTTTTAATCACCCAATTCCTGCATTAGCTTAAGCAGGATGATGCATGTGATGTCAGGGATGCGCTTCTGGGCGGGGTTTTTAGTGGTGGGGATTGACTTGTTGGCATTGAGCATAACACAGGGCATGGGAACCTTGGTATAAAACACAGCAACTTTCTTTAACACCAGCTGTCCCTCATTGGTTTGGTAGAACTGGGGCTCCTTGTCATTCTCCTGATTGCCATCACTGATGTAGGGCTCGTAGCTAGTATCAAGTACAGGCTTCACCTTCTCCAGCATGGCTGATGGGACCAACTCTTGCTGGCACACAATTTCAAACACATACAAAGTAAGTTCTACCTCCTTGTTTCTAATTGTTTTGGTAGTGGTAACCTTGATGGGCTTCCGGGTCAGCTTTGGGACCCAAGGGTTTATGCTCTGCACCCTAGTAGCTTGTGCTCCTTGAACCGGCTGTGTCAGTGCAGCGTCACTATGAAACTCTCCTCTCCCGTCTCCCTCCTGAGTAAGCACTTGTGTTGTACTAAGTCTATTCTTTGACCCGCAGGGGCAACTGCAACCGCGGCGCACAACAGGCGCAATGATAGTCTGTTGCTGTATTCCTTCCATTTTGAGAATTTAATAAAATATTAAATAAAACTTAATTAAGTTACTCCCTATTTTTAATTTTTGCTTTTATCTGTTTATGGATATTCAATTAATATTTTTTCCCACCCAATATCCCAATTATAGAATTTTTATTTCTTAGTTAGTTGTTTTTGGGTTTACCACACCCATTTTAGAATACCCAAAATAATTTCCACCCCTTTTCCCATATTTTACTGCCAAATTCAAACACCCAACACAATATTTTTAAAGATTTTGTTTCAGATCTTGTGTCTTATTTTAGATACCTTGGTATCATTCATGATTACAATCCATTGCACACATTGTGTGAGTGATTTTGTTTACATAGTGAGTTGCTATTGTGTTTCTTTTTTGGATTGAGTTTTGACACACCATGATTGAGTGTATTTTGTCACCAATTCACATAGTAAACATATGTACACCAAAAGTCAACTCACACCATTTTGTTTGTGAATCCATGTATTTGGATTATATTTTGAATGGTTTTGCTTTGTGCGTGAGTACTTTGTTGCTGTGTTGACCCATTTTGCCCATTAACGCCAATAAATCCTGTTAACAGAGTATATATTTTAACCTGAGACTTGGATTTTGTTTAAATCTGAAATCATTTTTTCTTGTTGCCATAGATTTTAAAACTACTGTACTTAGAGTCAAAAAATGAGTCTGTAGCCAAGAAAGCAGTCAAAAACAATTTAAAAGGCTTATAATCACATATGCAGATGTGGTCAAGGTAAAGCAAGCTCCAGAACACATCTTCATCATCAAATTAATCAAAAATAATCAGTCATACTGAAATTCAGAGCCTAAATGTAAAAATGCAGGATTGTCAATCCTTGGTCCAAATTTCAAAGCACTTTTGCGGGCAACTCAGATGAGTGAAAATTAAAATATTTAATAAAATCAACCATTTATTTTTACTTTTTTTATTGATTTAAATTGGCAAATTTTGAATCCCTTGAGCAGATAACTCAAATAACAAAAGACAAAACACAGCAAACAAACACAGGATACATGAATCAGAAATGCAGGATTCTAATGTACAATTTAAGATTCCCTGTATGTCAAACAAATTATAAACATCATTTAAAAAGTAATAAATCTGAAATTGCGGGATTGTCAAATCCAAGAACCAAATTTCATATCAAAAATGATGTGAATTTGAAATAAATATAATTTATGGGCATCTCAAAAAGGATGTCAATGGATCTAGAGTGGATTTGTGCTGATTCTTTTAGGAATCATAAGCATTCTCAAAAATCACCATATTTCATTTTAGGGTGGCTAAAATTTAGATTGTAATATTCACCAACTAATATACTTAACAATAAAATTGAATAAAATGCACACTTCTCTTTTTGAGTTTAATTTTTTAATAAAAATTTATTATGACTTATTTTAATAACAATCAAATAAACAAGCTGTTCCATGGCCTTGACAAAATTATGCAGGGCTACACTGGGTCTTCCAATAGTGAAGCCTCTGTCTATGATCACTTCCAACCTGCAGGCCCCTCCGCAAGCACTAACCATGAGTATGTTCTTTCTCCCGTGTTCTCAAGCATGGCCTAGTTTGCCCATCACACACAGGCAGCTGCTAACCCAGATTGCGTATCAACACTAGCATCTGGAATTGGCCAATTGAGCCAAGGGGTCACCCAGAGAACCCAGAATCCAGAAACCGCCAATCAAGTGGCAATGTCTGGTTCCCAAAACAGACACCCCCACCTCCAGCCAATCAGCATGCAGATGCAGAAGAAAGCTAATTACCCCAGAGATTGTTCTCAAAATGGTTGAAAAGCAAGGAAAGCTTATGTCCCTTGGGGAAATTGCAGCCGCAATGGGGTTTGCAAAGTCCACTGTGGCTGCAACCCTGCGAGCCCACGCCAACTGTGGCCCCCTACCAGGAAAACCCCAACTGGCGCCCATATTTCAACCAAAGGTGACACAGCCCATCCCCTTATGATGGCCATTATAGAACGTGACCAGCAGATGCCCCTGGTCCAGGCACGTCTCCAGTTGGGGCTCCACAGCATCTTCACCAACAAAAGAACAGTGAATTTGTGAATGGACGGAATTGTGGTTGCTACTAGAATCTTGTCCAATCAAGTTCTAAGTGGCCCCATTTTGGTGGACACTGACCCCTACAATTCAACTATTATTAATTTTATCAAAGGGAGGGCAATGAGGACGCGCAATGACGTCATCTTCCTATCATACACTAAGATCTCGGCCAGTATCCAAGACTTTGGAGAGAAGCACATCCAATCTGACATCTACAAGTGAGGCCTAATCTTGTATTGTTTTGTTGGGGGTTTGTTGGCAGTTTTCCCATTGGATGTCAATCATTACTTGACAATATCAAACACCACATATGGGTATGCCTACCAGACGGAGATCAAGTACATGCTGGAGGAGTGGGCTACCTAACACGCTGTGTACACAGTTGTACTGAGTGCATATATGGAGCAGTGGGAATGGGTAACCAAGGAAATTAGGACTGCGGGGCATACTTGCTGGTCCTAACCCATCAACCACGCTGACTTGCATATGTATGTCTTTACAATTTCAGTTTGGCTCTTAGGTGCTCAAATTCTGCCACCTACAATGAAACGTGAACCCAAATTGAGAAGAGGTATGAGCTTTTCCCTTCCATATTTGTCCAGGACTTATCAGATCTCATCATCTTCTATGTAAGTGATAGTGATAAGTCCAGAAAGAACTCCTGCCTTCCCCCACGCTCATTCATTTGGTTTTTCAAGCCAACATATGTGACAGAAGAAGAATTTAAACAATTGAAGCAATCAGCTCTTTCCGCCTCTTCCCAGTCAACAAACTGAGCCTCCCCAACTCACCCATCAAGACCAAGCCACCCACCTTCCAACCCTGACTCTCAAACTACCACCCATTCCCTCCCCACTACTTCTGATGCTGTCCCTTAGACAGACACAGATGATGGCAACATGCATTCCACCCATTCCCTCCCCTACTTGTCCTTTGACAAGTAAAATAAAACCTTTCTTTGTGACAACTTATTAAAGTTGATATTAAATCTTTCAATTCACAATTACTACTATATTCTTTTTACATTAGTGACATTCTCATAATCAATAAAATATTGTATTTTTTATTAATAACATAAAATTATTTGCATAAATATTTTTTGTTACCAATAATGAATTAAGAACCACAGATATAAATATTGCAATCAGACGTCACCTCTTGATATTTTGATATTATGTGCATAACTCAATGCATTATGTATAATAAAGTTCATTGTAAATGAGGCATTTTTCATTGTAATTTAAATAAACGGACTGTGTTTATATTAGGGTGCCATTAGCACTTAGTACAAATATTGATACATAGTGCATTTTACAGCCTGCATATTTACCTATTGATAATAATTTTATAAACTTTTTAATCAGATTTTGTGAGGTAATAAAAATGTACTGAATCAATAAATTACTGTTATAACCATTAATTGGCTGATTTTTTTTGCTTTGGCAATAATGCATTTTCTGATATTTACGCACTGGTATCAATTGGTTATTTTCATGTCCAATTGCACAGGCAATAGAAAATGTGGTCGCCACTCCAAGATTGGATGTGATTGGGATGGCAAACACGTTTCCTATTGTCTGTGCGATTGGATGTGAAACCAACCAATTAGACACCAGCGCGTAAATATCAGAAAAAGCACAATTGCCACAGCAAAAAAATCAGTCAATTAATGGTCATAAACAGTAATTTATTAATCCATTATATTATTATTACACACAAAATCTGACTAGAAAGTTTACATAATTGTTATCAATAGGAAAATATACAAGCTTTAAAATGCACTATGTATCAATATTTGTACTAAGCAATAATGGTACCCTAATATAACCACAGTCTGTTTATATAAATTACAATAAAAAAGGCCTCATTTACAATGAATTTTATTATACAGAACACATTGAGTTATGAATTTAATATCAAAATATCAGGATTTAATGCATAACTGCAATATTTTAATATAACATTTACATAATGTGGTGCTTAATTTATTATTAATAATGAAAAAATATGAATGTGTTGATGATAGTACTGTAAAAACCAGTTTTTTGATGCAATTCAACCAACATGTCAAATATCTACAACTTGATAAATGAATTAGAAGCACACCTGAAAAAGGTTGTTGAAATAGAAAAAAATATCAGGGAACAGGTAACAGGAAAGCTGGGTAACAGAGGCCAGACACTAATCCAGTCAAAAGAAGATACTCTGAATAAATTGGAAATATTACAGATGAAAAGAACAAATAAGCGTTACTTAATCTACAGGGAACAATTCTATCAAGTCTGAAGTTTAATGATGCATCCTACAATTTGTGGGAGTTCTGACAAGGGGCCAAAGAAAATCAAGCTGATTGAAGGAACTGAATTTTCAAAGGAAATCAACACAAATGAAGAGGAAACTGATCAAATGGGAACAGATGAAAATGAAGCACAATCAAGAAGAAGAAGATCTACAATAAACAATGAACATTATAAAATGAAAATCAAGAAGAAGAACAAGTAGCACAGAAATAAGGAAGATAAGACCCAGGAAATCAAATGAAGAGCAGCCAACACTCATGAAGTTTGCTGAAGGGGCACCAGTGACTGAGGGGGGCGCAGGGGAAACAATCAGTCAGTTTTTTATGTTTTACTTATATTTACTTTAATTATAACAAGGAATGGGGACAAGGTTACTGAAGTAGCAGCCTTTACGCTCAGTTGGTTTTACGGGGGTTATCAATTACTGGTAGTCCCTGTAAAGCAAATAAAAAGGAAATTAATAAAATAATTCAAAATAACATCAATCAATATGCAACAAAAGAAGCAATAAATAGAGAATTCAAAGCGCCAGAAGGAAGTTCACCTTGGGTCAGAGAAGCCTATGAAGTAGGCGCAAGTATCAATTTCAATGAAATGATGGAAATTAAAATGAATGTCAACATGAATTTCAACAAATATATCTTTGAATGTCTTGAACAATTTCAATTTTAAACTATGAACTCATATGAAATAAACCTAAAAAAATCAATTTCAAGTTTTTTAAGAAAAAATCAAGGCAGCAATCTTCAATAACTTAATCAAATCAAATAGGTGAAGTATTCTTAGTCAATAAGATGAAACATTTATTCATATCTTTTGCAGAGGCATTGGTGGCTAATCTCTCCAAAATGCCCAACTTGCCTTTACTTAAAAATTCAAATAAATCCTATATGAATAGATTAGTCATTATATACAAGAAATTCTGCTTATTTGCGGAAGGCTATACTTCACAGCAACTGCACCTTGCTGTTTACCTTGTTGTAATCATCAACTGCATCACAAAAGCCAACATGAAAAAGCTGGAGGACGTCCCCCTTTAAACAGACGTCTGATGGCTGGCACTGGACAAAATTAAGACGCTGCGGGGCTACCAAACTGTAGAGCATGTTCTATACAACTGTTTTATGTTAGCTTTGTTGTACAGATACACAATACCTCCTGAGAACCAACTCCTAATCAATTTTCTTTCATAACTGCCTTTTATAAGACGCTCAGCAACCACTGGGGTGCTGATTGCCACCCCTCTTGTAATGGCATCCAGAGTTGTCCACTACATACAAAAGAGTATGTGTTCCCAACTGGACACAATAGCAGAAAAATTAATTTTGGGGTATAATACTCCGGAATAATCACATTCCCCTTTGCAATTAGCATCCCCTTAATAAGTTATCTTCCCTTGCAATTTATCTTTTATTTTTATGTTTAATTTTACTTTAAATTTTAATTTTAATATTTAAATTATAATAGTATTATATGTAAATATATTGCAATACAGTTGTTATAGTAAGCAAACACGTGAAATAATAAAATATGATTTAAAAATTTGTTTATTTAGTTGCTTGTTGAGTACGGGTTCATATATTACGTAATTAAACAACACAAGCTCTATTTGTCCGCATCAAGCTTCCTGCTCCACTTAAGTTTTAAACAAGTGATTGTTTAGAACTCAAATTACTTTTCCCTTGTAATATGATATGATAAATATATTTGCTATGCTTAACCTGCGTCATATGTACTAATTGGTTTGATATACATAAAAATCATTGGTTTTTGTGTTGTGTGGCTGTAGTGGCACTGAAATAATAAGGATCAGGTGATGCCTCACAAGGTCAAATCTGTAGCTTTTAAAAAAAGTCAATGGTACAGTAGTTTTAAAAGCTATGAAAACAAGTAAAATAAACTCAGATTTAAACAAAATCATTTCAGATTTAAACAAAATCCAAGTTGCGCAAGATTCAGGATTCGAATAATTTAAATATTGTTGGTTAATAAATGAAATGTCAAACCAAAAACAAAATTTCACTCACCCATTATACAAAATTATATCAAACATCAACGGTGTAGTTCAAACCACAAACAAAATGAACTGATACAACAAGTGAAATGGATGGATGCTATTCTGGAGTATATTATAATCCAATCAGGATTCATATGAGAAACCAACAGAAGGACCAAAACAAAACAAAATCTGAGTAATCTAGAAGCAAGATTACACAAACATGAAACAAAATGAACTCACACAAGATGTGCAGTATGAGCAGCCTAAAATAGAAAATTAACAGTATAACAGCCAATCAACAGCTATCCAATTTAGGAAAAGAGGCATTTTATTCATTTTCATGGATCCTGATTTGTATGGAATGGTTTTGAGAACCTTCCAAATATGGGCTCAAGATTACAATAAAAATAAATTATTAAATTTTAAAATTTCTACTTTTAGTGATTTTATCCTAGGTTTTTTACAATGGTTTTTAATAACAACATCTTCAACGGCGCCAGCAGCCAAGCAAGCAGCAGCAAAGCCAGCTTCAATGGAGGCAAGGCTCAGGACGTGGAGGCACCTGTTTACACCCAAGCCTTTGAGGCGGGTAACGAGGAAGCTGACCTGTTACTGTCCCCCAACCCATATGGCTTTGACTTGTTTGAGAGTCACTTTGCATCTAGTGCTGCCCCCGCTCCCACACCCACCCCTGCACAAGCTGCCCACCAACCAACCAATCAGGATGACAACCTCAATTTGGAACAACTTCCTGTTGCAACTGAACCAATGAGAGTTCAGTACTGGAATTGGGGAAGACAACAGTCCAATAGGAAAGGACAGAATAATAAGAATAAGGTCTCGTTTATTGTAGAATATTGTGATTAATATACCATAAGGGAAAAGCCATAAGGCCACAAGGGGGTGGCATAGTGGAAAGTTCCATGTAAGGTTTGGAGCCAAGGAATAACTTGTATGGGGATCAGCAGGTCAAATTGGCAGCGCTCCTAATTAGGATGAAGTACCCGCCATTTGACATTGTCATCAGATTAACTCATAACATTAGATACGTCAAGGGGCGGCTCATTGAGCGCCCCCTGTGTATCGTAAGATACATTAGTGGGAGAGTCTAGAAACTTGGTTGCAACACCCCCTCTTGCCCCCTGCTTGTTGTCAGACACCAGGACTGGAGTCTGCGGAAGGTCTGGGAAAGTCTGCACAAACAACCTTTGTGTGGGGATGGCACGGCAGAGGCGCAAGCAATTGTGACAAAGTTTCTTGGTGTTTCCCTGGGCATCCTCAAGTTGGTAGGTGTGGTTATCATAGACGGCAGCTACCTTGAAGGGCCCTAGGTGGTTGGGCTCTCATTTGGCAGAGTTGGGATTGAGGGTGTAGACGGGGTCACCTATGGCGTATCTAGCTTCAAGGTGTTTTGTCCCTCCCGCAATCCGCTTGTGTTTAATTTCCCAGGCTTTGGCGCGCCATTGGTCTAGGGAGGGGGTTGGCACTAGGGGGGTTTTCCAGGAACCTTGGACCATAGTTTTCCCTGTTCAACCCCTGTCAGACCGTCAGGTGTTCCAAAGGCCAGGGTGTTAGGGCTGAACCCAGTGCCCCTGTTAATTCTTGCTTGCAGGATCAGTAGGGCAGTAGGAAGGTGTTCAGTCCACACAGTATTAGGGTGCTCTTGTGAGAGCTTGGCAATCAGTTGGACCAGGGAGCCATTTAACCATTCCACATGTCCATTGGCTTGCGGGTGGTAAGGGGTTGTGACTATATGTTGGAGCGCATTCTTGACGCAGTAAGCCTTCACAACGTGCCCAACAAGTTCTGGCCCGCCATCTGTAATGAGACGTTTGGGGCGCCCAAAGCAAGCCACAATCTCCTTGCCAATAGATTGGGTAATGGTGGTGGCGGTGTGGTTGGTTGTTGCCCAGGCCACTGGCCAGCAAATGAAGTAGTCAATGGCGATGATAATATACTTCTTACCCAGTCTGTCTTTGAGAAGCAGTCCCACAATGTTGAGGGCCCACTGTTCAAAGGGTTCCATGGCCTTGATGAGTAGGACAGACTTGGGAGGTGCAGGTTTGGACGTATTTTTTTCACACAATACACACGTCTCAAGGAGGTCCAAGATGTCTTGGCGCATGCGTGGCAACCAGACCTTACGTTTCATAATCTTGAAGAGGTTACGCCCTCTGATGTGACCCAAGGTTTGGTGGTAGTGCAAGATGGTGTCCCCTCGTTGTGTGGTGGGAATGTACGGCGTCTTTTCACCTGTCTCTTCCCGGCAGCAGACATTACCAGCATTGATGGTGAACTGACTCTCATTGTCCTTCAGCTTGGGGATGGTGACCAAGTTAAGGCCCTTGTAGCAGGTTGCCTCAGGGTGCAGGTAGAGTATGGGCCAATCTGGGTCCAAACTGTTGTCCCCAGTGATGGACGCTACATAGAGTTGTGAAAGAGCGTTGGCTGTGACAAGTTCCTTTCCAGGCTTATATTTGATGCGTAGTTGGTAGGGGGATAGGCGCTCAACCCATCCTGCATGGCGGCGTGTTAAATGAGACTGTGTGTTGAAGTATTGAAGTGACTTATGGTCCGTCAGAACGCAGGGTGGGAAGGTCATACCTTCCAGGTAACAACGCCACTTCTCAACGCAGTGTACAATGGCTGCCAGCTCTTTATCATGGATGGGGTAGTGTTGTTCCAAGTCAGTGAGCTTCCTGGATTCATATGCTACGGGAAGGAAAAAGCCATTGTCAGTTTCTACCCTTAGCACACCCCCTATGGCCCTGTCAGAAGCGTCAGTCTTGAGTTTGTACTATTGGTTCCGATTGGGAAACTGTAGTACTGGTGCTGTTGTGAGCCTTTGCTTCAACGTCTCAAAGGCTTGATCTCTGGCAGGGGTCCAATGGAAGCGCTGTTTGGTATTGAGGAGCTCAGTGAGAGGTGCAATTAGTTCCCCACAATTGGGGATGAACTTGCGTACATAGGCAACCATGCCTAAGAATGTCTGCACTTGGCCCACATCAGTGGGGGGCGGCATACTAGTGATTGCCTTGATTTTGGCAGGATCAGGCTTTATCCCTTGGGCAGAGATGGTGTGCCCAAGGAATAATAACTCCAACTTGAGGAACTCACATTTGGAGGGTTTAGCTTTTAGCTGGTTTTTCTGAAGGGTGTCAAGGACAGCACAGAGGTGTTGAAGGTGGGTGGTTTGATCTTGACTGAAGACAATAATGTTGTCAAGGTACACAATCACACATTTCTCAATCAGTTCCTTGAATGCTTTGTTCATCAACATGGCAAAGGTGTAGGGAGCGTTGGTCATTCCAAAGTTCATGACACGACACTCAAAAAACCTTTAGCGTGTGCAGAAGGCAGTTTTTGCCTCATCCCCTGGTGCAATGCGGACTTGGTTGTACCCTGCAGTGAGATCAATCTTGCTAAAGACCTTTGCGCCTGCAAGTGTATCAAACAGGCCGTCAATCAGTGGCAGGGGGTACTTATTCTTGACTGTCACCTCATTTAGGGCGCAGTAGTCTGTGACCAGGCAAAGGGACCCGTCCTTCTTGGCTACAAAGAAGACTGCCGCTCTGTATGGAGAGAGCAAGGGGCAAATGAAGCCCTTATCAAGCGCGTCCACAAGGTGCTGGCGGAGGGTCTCATCTTCCTTTGGTGTGAGACAATATAGTGGTTGTGCTTTAGGTAACAATCCTTGAAGTTGTACAGCGTGCTGGATCTCCTGGGGTGGAGGTAGTTGTTTGAGTGTTTCACTGAATATGTCCTTGTACTCCTCAAGGAGTGCAGCTAGCGCTGGTGGTGGTGGCGTTGACAAGGAAGGGATTGCAGATGGTTCTGCACGGATAACTTTGACTGAGCATTGGTTAAAGTCAAGTTTCCCCCCTTGAAATCATATGTGCCTGTTTCTGTCATTCTGACAAACACAGTGTCTTGTAGTAGTTTGTTCATTTCTGTGGGGTAGATCTGGAACCCCTCCCATTTCTATTGAGGGTGATGTAGAGGTATCCCAGTCAATGTAGGGGGCGGTTATGCCAGAGCCAGTTGAGGCCAGCAATTACATTGTGGCTGAGGTCTGCCATGATTGGCCCAGAGAGTTTAACCTGGATGTTCCCCATTCTTACAGAGAAGGGTACTGTCTTGTGGGTGATGGTAATTCTGCAGGAATCAGCTACACATACTGCTTTGAATCTGCTGGGTACTCAATCTAGTTGTTGGGAGTCAGCAAACACTTGATCTACCATGGTGTGATTGGCCCCGGTATCTACCAGTAGCTTGTGGGTGTTCCCACGGAAACAGAAGGGATAGGACAAGTGTGTTACTTTATTTGAGGAGTGGGCGGTTTGCAACACGGAATCATCACTATGGACCTGAAAGACGTCCAGAGTTTTGACCTTGTGAAGATTGTAGTTGCGGGAGTTCTTTGCAGGCAAGGGCTGAGAGGATGGGTCGGTTGGAGTTGAAGGCCTCTTGTTGCTACAACCCCCAGGCTTTTCCCTGATCCTTGATTAGCGCTAGCTGGAACTCCCCCCTCGCAGGGGTGCTTAGTTGCACCTTCTTGTTGGCAAGGTTGGCAACAGCCCACTTGACCTTGGCCACTGTTAACTGCAGAATGTGGCTGGGATGGAGCATTATTAGTGCAGCGGAAGCCCATTGAAGCCTGGTTATTGGCCTCTACAATGGCTTTATAACAGTTGTCAATAGAGGTGCAGCAGCCAACGGGAACCCACTTGCAGATATGGGGGTTTAACCCATTAATAATGAGGGTGAGCAACATGGCGTTCCCATTGGTCACTGCTTTGGGGGCGACAGCCAGGGCTTGTTGCCACGCAGTAAGATACTCAGGGACGGAACCAGTCTGCTTGATGGCTAAGAGGGGAGTTCCCAAGATGATGGGAGAGAAGGTTTCACTATATTGGGACTTGGCGGCATCTCAAAATGTTGCCCAGGTGACGTCAAACTCCTGGCTGGCCCAGTTGGTGAACCACACAGCGGCAGGCCCTGTAAGGCAGCCAGATGCGGTGGCAACCCACATGGACTCAGGAACCTGACAGATACAAAGGCGCGTTTTGGTGGACTGGAGCCAACTGATAATGTCAGCTCCTTTGACACCACCAGTGAAGGACTCTAGTTGAAGGTTGAGCATACATTGGGATAGGTCCAACTGTGGTGGAGTGATGCTGGTGTCACGCTGCCTGAGGCGGAGCCAATTGTATACACTGGTGAGAACTAACTGGTCTTGATAGATGACATATCCTTCGGGAATGTCCCCCTTGGGTATTGGAAGGAACATCTCTTGCTGTGGAGTAGCCATACAGCCTGTACTCCAACCCTTTCTTGGGGGGAATTTTGTTTTTAAAATAGGTTGTAACCTACTTCTGCTACCACTGTTGCAACTGAACCAATGAGAGTTCAGTACTGGAATTGGGGAAGACAACAGTCCAATAGGAAAGGACAGAATAATAAGAATAAGGTCTCGTTTATTGTAGAATATTGTGATTAATATACCATAAGGGGAAAGCCACAAGGCCACAAGGGGGTGGTATAGTGGGAAGTTCCATGTAAGGTTTGGAGCTGAGGAATAACTTGTGCGGGGATCAGCAGGTCAAATTGGCAGCGCTCCTAATTAGGATGAAGTACCCGCCATTTGACATTGCCATCAGATTAACTCATAATGTTAGATACGTCAAGGGGCAACTCATCAAGCGCCCCCTGTGTATTATGAGATACGTTAGCAGGCAAGGCTGGAAACTTGGTTGAAACATTCCCACCATTGCCCAACCTGCCCCTCCCTCAGCCAATCAAGCTTCAGCTCCCCCGCCCAGTGCCCCAAATGCAGAATTATCACTGCCCAAATTCTCCAAGAAATTGTGGCACTGAATCTACAGGGTCTTTCATGGGACCAGATTGCTGACCAATTGCAATTTACCCAAGCTACTGTGATGCGGGAATTCAACTGCATGATGAACAGGGGGAATTGGATTGGGGCAGCCAAGAAGCCCAAGAAGGCCCAAGAGTCCCAGATAACTGAGGCCTACCCAATCATGCTTGACCTCCTCCAGCGGGACCCCAAGCTTCCCTTGACCCAGGTCCAGAAGCAGCTTGCTCACCATGGCATTTGGGTGTCTGAGCGCATGGTGCAGCTCTGGATTTACAGGAAGGTGGCTTCTGTACGGGTTCTTACCAATTTTGCCGGCAACCAATGGGATAGCACTGAGGATTCCCCGTATGATCTTGAGATTGAGGCAAACCTGGTCCAATGTCTGACAAGTCTGTCAGATGATATCATTTTAATCTCCTACTACAAGTTATCAATTGCATTTGACAATTTTGGTGAGATGGGAAAAGCCGCCACCAAGAACAGAAAGAAGAAGATCAAAAAGGGGACGTTCATTGGTGCATTTCTGGCTGTGTCGGCCAAGGGGTTTGTCTATTATTGGACAAACCCTAATTTTGTCAATGGGTACTCATACGGCCACATCCTTGGTGGATTGCTTGACTCCTGGGATGGCTCAAATTCAAAGCATCAGGTTTTCTTGAGCCACCAGATGGAGGGTAGCTCCACTGCCCTTGAGGCCATCCAGGGACGTGGGCACCAAGCCTCTGTGTACCCAGCTGGCCACGCCAACGTCCATCTGGGTGATGTCGTCTTCTTTAACATTGAAGATACACTCTGGGAGCGCCACCTTCAGGCTTTCAACAACCTCTATCTTGGGGTCCTTGACCACAATTCTCTCTTTGGTCACCAAATGGTGGCTGACTTGTTCACGCAAATGGTTTTCCATGTGAATATGGGCAGCCAATCACGGAAAGACAAGCGCCTCCCGCCCTGTGCCACAGCCACCTACCAGCCCATCCAGCCAATGACTGATGAGGAGTACAACAAGCGGTATATGGCAGCCATCACGCGCAATCCTCCTGCCTTCACCCCTGCCACCAACACCCCTCACCTGCAAGCCCCACCCACCCAATCTCAGACCCACCAAGCCTGCTCAGAAGCGCATCCCTGATGTCAACCCTGTCACTCTTCCCTGCCTCAATAAACCTCCTGTTGCTGAACATTTCTATTTATATTATCATTATTTTGAATTTAAATTGTTCAGGTTCTCTTTGTTTATAGTTGGGTTTATTCTTTATGTTCAGCTTTTTTCTATAAAATCATATATTTACTATGTTGTGTATCTAGATCCAGAACATAGTTATTTTTAGCACTTTGACAGCCCCTTGTGAAAATATTAACAACGACTTGGTGATCAACTGAATTTGAATTAGAAAATTATAGTGTTAATTGTATTTAGATAAAGTTGTTAATGATCCAAATTCAAAACCTTAATGATAAACTTTAAGCCAATCAGGAGCCAAGTGATAAAGTTATTGTTGTGACATAAAGGGTCATTCAATAATTCTTTGATGCATGTGCGCTAATTCATATGATTGGCTGGTTGTTTTGCCATTGTACACCATTGCTGCTGTGGTGAGTTGTTGGTGGACTAGTGCCCAATCAGCCGCTGAGTTAACACTAGTCCATCAACAACTTGCCACAGCGGCAATGGCATACAAAGGCAAAACAACCAGCCAATCATATGAATTAGCGCACATGCATCAAAGAATTATTGAATGACCCTTTATGTCACAACAATAACTTTATCACTTGGCTCCTGATTGGCTTAAAGTTTATCATTAAGGTTTTGAATTTGGATCAGTAACAACTTTATCTAAATAGAATTAACACTATAATTTTCTAATTCAAATTCAGTTGATCACCAAGTTGTTGTTAATATTTTCATAAGGGGCTATGTCAAGCGCCAAAAATAATATGGTAACCAAGGAAATAAATCCACACAAAGCAAACAACACATATTGAGATGTGTGTAAAACATATACAAAATGGGTAAAAAGATGGGATAATTTAGTAAATGGGAAAACAAAAAGGAATAAACAAAGAGGCAATTGTATCAAAATAATACAGAATTTATTGGGGCAAGGGCTATAAAAACATAT
Organism: Entomophthora muscae; assembly: GCA_014839935.2. Lineage (NCBI taxonomy): Eukaryota > Fungi > Entomophthoromycota > Entomophthoromycetes > Entomophthorales > Entomophthoraceae > Entomophthora > Entomophthora muscae. The sequence continues at coordinate 56,286 of QTSX02007193.1, forward strand.
GAAAAGGTTAGTAAAAAATCAATGAGCAAATTGAAAAAACTTCTAAAAGACCTTGACTTGGCAATTGCCAAAATCAAAGAAATTGACTGCAAGGTCAAGGAAAAAGTGAAGTCTGCCGTCCTTGAAGGGGACAAAATCAAAAAGGTGTCTGCCAAGTCACTCATGACCAAAATACCAGACACCCCTGAGAAGACAATAGAGCGCCTACTCAACATTCAGAAGACAGTTGTTGAAGGCTTGCCATTCAAGTCCTTTGCCCTCTCTGCGCTGTCTGTCTGGACGGACGGCCCTGAGATGTATGCACATCTCAAACCTGCCAAGAGGGCCTGCAAGGAGGACACTGGGATGCCTGCACAACAGCTTGCGCCAAGGATGGCAAAGCCTGCCAAAGCCGCTGGCAAAGAAGAAACCCAAGAAGGTAACCTAAGAAAATAAATTTAATAAAAATTCATAAATACTTACCTTTTTTTTAGAAGATGTTGATGGCAAACTCCGCCAGGTCCTGGTTCCTTTTGTTCCCCCCCCACCTTTTACTCAAATTTTGCCACTCACGTGGCCAAGCAGCTTTTCCTGTCCCCCCTTACTTGCAGGAGCTTGAAGATAGGATTTACAGTGCATTCCCAATGTCCAGGGAGGCATTGGCTGGGCTGACACATGAAGAGGAGGCATCCGAGTGGGCAGTTACTGCCTACAAGAATGCTCAACTGGTACGCCTGGACCCGGTTAACCTCAGTGGAGTTTACTGTGTAAACTCCATTGATCTTGTTTGGGACGTCCTGGCAACGCTCCCATTCAAGAATATACCGGAGATGGGCCGGGCTCATGCGGCTGCTTGCTTCTGCTTCCCAGTGGAGCATACCATCTCTTACCTGCTGGACAACTTTGGGTGTGCGGTGGCAAAACTGGCTGTTGCAGACGCAACAGCTGTGAAGAAGACCAAAATCCTCCTGGCAGACTTTGGGCTGGCCTGGAGTGCCAACAAGACAGGGGTCCCAGAAGCTATGGATCTTACCTTTGGCAAAACTAAACATGAGAAAAAAATAAGTGTAGTATACAACAAACTTTGCAAGTTTACAGAAGCCTTTGCTGGGCAAAGGCTTCATCTTGTTGTTTACCTCAGGTATCTCTTCTACTTTGGAATGGGCGCCAGCGTGGAGGACCTAGACAGAGTCTTTCTCAGGATTGACAAGGCCCGGCTCTCCCTGGACAACAAGAAGGTCCCCCCCCGGATACAACTCAGTTGACCATGTGATCCAGGACGCCCTGGTCCTGGTTGGAATTTATGGTTCTGCAGCCCCACCTGAGAAGCTGCTGCTTCACTCCCACCTAACCATTCTGCCTTTCACCAGCAGGGGGGTATTTTAACCAGGATGTATCCACTGTCCACGGTGTGGCAGTGGAGGTTGTGCGCCACCTCCATTGCGGGGTGGGTACATACCGCCAAACTCATTATAGGCGCTCCTAATATATCCTCTATTCCAATAAATATATTTACCTTTTAGATTATTTTTATTATAATTAATAATTTTATAAAATGATATTTTAGCAAACATTACTTACAAAATAAATTCCAGGGAAGGTTTTAATAAAAGCATATAATATATGTCAATAAAATCTACTTCTAATTTGTATGATTTACATTTATTTTTTTAGTTTGCTTTTTATATTTATTTGCCAAAAATGATATTGATGTGTTTGCGTAATCCATTATCAAGTGTTTGGGATACCCTTGGATGCAATAATAAAAATGATTATAAATAAATAAATTACTAACCTTCATTGATGGTGCTGCTGAATGTGATTGCGGGCTTGGAAACATGAAAATATAAAATGTTAGTTAATGAATCTTGATTAGTAAATTAGAGGATATATAAAAAAGTGGGATAAGCTAAGTCTTTAATTGATTGGCTGATTTGCAAGGCATGCAGGGATAAACAAATCAGTGTGGCCATAGAATTTGGCCACAGTCTCAGCTGGGAGGGTATGGATCCCTGCCTGCAGCAAATCAAAAGGTCCTCTGTCCCAGTTGGGGTTCCTTGCTTGACAACTCGCTTGAGTCACCTAAAGACTTCCTCGATGGGATTTAGGAAGAGCAAATAGGCAGGGAGGAAGAGAAGGCGCAAATTTGCTGTGGCCAATTGCTGGGGGCCCACTGCAGCGCTGGTGTTGATCATTGGGAATTCCTCAAGAATATCTGCCACCTTGTGGAGAGCAACGTTGTCCAGCACAATTACATTGGTGAAGCCCAGGCTTGTGCGCCTCAGGTGCTCCTGGACCAATCAGAGGAATGATAGGAAGGTCCAGCTATTGTGAGATCCCAATATCATTTGGTAGAGCTCAACCCCCTTTGGACCAAGGAGAGCCACCATTGAATAGGCTGTGGCGCAGACTGCAGCACGCCAAGACACCCCATCATTGGAGCCTCTGGGGACATACCCATAATCATTGCTCATTGACAAGGCAAATGCTGATTTATTGATGTAGTAAAATTTGACCGTCTCCTTGGCTTTTAGGACAGTGTACGCCTCCGTGTATTTTCTCTGGGTCTCAATATTGGCTGGGCTGTTCCAATTGTATGGGGATACCCCGGGTTTTTTCCAGGAAAATCACATCCCCTTGACCAGATGGTAGTAAAAGGAAATTGAAGCCTCAACCCCAAAAGCAGACTTGACCATGGCCTGTATATTTGCCAGTTCAAGATGGCAGTCCCGGGTGATCCACTGGTGGATTGCCCATTTGTGCTCCTTTGTGAGCATGGTCAACACATGCAAGGATTTCTCTGTGGCAAGGACTCAACCCGTGTTGAGGAACTTGTTGAAGGTCTTTGAGGCGTACTTGGGATCCACTCCAACAATGGCTGCGGCTGCCTTGTAATTGCCTGATTCATGCATTAGATTAAGCAAGATGATGTGTTTGATGTCAGGGATGCGCTTCTGAGCAGGCTTTTTAGCGGTGGGGATTGACTCATTGGCATTGGGCAAGGCACAGGGCATAGGCACCTTGTTGTAGAAGGCTGCAACTTTCTTGCGCACCAGTTGTCCCTCATCAGTTTGAAAGAACTTAGGCTCCTTGTTGTCCTCCTGATTGCCATCACTGACGTAGGGCTCATAGCTAGTATCAAGTACAGGCTTCACCTTCTCCAACTTGGCTGATGGGACCAACTCTTGCCGGTACACAGCGTCAAACACATACAAAGTAAGTTCTACCTCCTTGTCTCTAACCGTTTTTGTGAAGGTAACCTTGGTGGGCTTCCAGGTCAGCTTGGGGACCCAAGGGTTGATGCTCTGCACCCTAGCAGCTTGTGCTCCTTGAACCGTCTGTGTCAGTGCAGCGTCACTATGGAACTCTCCTCTTCCGCCTCCCTCCTGAGTAGGCACTTGTGTTGTACTGAGTCTATTCTTTGACCCGCGGGGGCGACCGCAACTGTGGCGCACAGTGAGTGCATTGGTACTCTGGTGTTGTGTTCCTTCCATTTTAAAATTTAATAAAATACTAAATAAATTTTAATTAAGTTACTCCCTAATTTTAATTTTTGCTTTTATCTGAATATGGATATTTAATTAATGTTTTCCCACCCAATATCCCAATTATAGATTTTTTATTTCTTAGTTAGTTGTTTTTGGGTTTACAACGCCCATTTTAGAATACTCAAAAAAATCCACCCCTTTTCCCATATTTTACTGCCAAATTAAGCACCCAACACAATATTTTTAAAATTTATGTTTCAGATCTTGTGTCTTATTTTAGATGCTTTGGTATCATTCTTGATTACAATCCATTGCACAAACTACATGAGTGATTTTGTTTATTTTTTGAGTTCCTATTGTGTTTTGTTTTTGGATTGAGTTTTGACGCACCATGTGTGGGTGTATTTTGTCACTGATTCACATAGTAAACATATGTACACCAAAAGCCAACTCACACCATTTTGTTTGTGAATCCATGTATTTTGGGTTGCATTTTGAATGGTTTTGTTTTGCGCGTGAGTCCTTCTTTGCTGTGTTGACCCATTTTGCCTATTAACACCAAAAATCCCTGTTAACAGAGTGTATGTTTTAACCTGCTAGTTGGATTTTGTTTAAATCTGAAATTATTTTGTTTGAATCTGAGTTCATTTTGCTTGTTGCCATAGCTTTTAAAACTACTGTACTAAAAAGGGCTCACAATTATTTAAATAAAGTTAGTCTATTTCTATCTTTTTTAATCCATTTATTTTTTAGCTCAACAGTCAATAAAATATTTGGTGCATTATAATAAAAATATTTGTCTCTATATCTAGTATAATTAATTTATTTAACTTTTGTATGTATTATTATATGTCTATAATACAATTTAACGTCACAGCATACTATAGTATTAATCATTGTTGAGTCCTAATAAAAAATAAATAAAAACAAATAAATACAGAGCGCTCATTTATCTGATTGACTCAGAGGCAAGGGCTTTGGGAAGGAAGGAGTCTAAGTGCTTGTAAAAAGCTGCCACCACATTAGGTGGCATTGCAAATTGAATGACCTTGAGGATATTGAAGAGATCTTTGGTGTCCTGAGGGAGTCCTTTCTTCACCTTATTCTTGATCCAACCAAACACCTCCTTGATTGGATTCAGAAATGAAGAATAGGGCAGAAGGAAGAGGAATCTCATTGGGCAGTCAGACAGGCAGTGGCTGGCAGAATGGCTATTTTTGTCAATGGGTGGGAACTCAGACACAACCAAATCCACTTTGTGGAGCCCAACATTATCAAGCACAACAATGTTGGTTGTACCATGGTAATTAATCTGAAGGTACTCCTTGACAGTTTGGAGAAAATAAAGGAATGTCCTGCTATTATAGGACCCTTGATCATCTGAAATTGATCCAACCTGCAGGGACCAAGAAGCGCAATCATTAAATAGGTCTGGGAACAGACAGCTGCACAATGTGCTACACCATCCTTGGACCCCTTCTTGACCCACCCATGCCTAGACCTGAGTGAGGAGGAAAACAACAATTTGTCAGTATAAAAGAACTGGCCATTACCAGTCTGCTTAAGAGCCATATAGGTCTTGTCATAAATGTGTCAATCCTTGATAGTCTTGGCGCTGTTTCTATTATACGGAAAAACTCCCAGTACTTTCCAGGAGAAGCCCAACTCAACCATGGTTTCATAGACAAGAGTTTCAGACAGAAATCCCAAGCTCTGTGGCAAGCATTGATTGAACAGCAAGCGTGTCCAGGCAGCAATCCTTGGTTACCCACTGCTTGATTGCATTGATATGAATGGGATGAAGGAGTTTGGGCTGTCTTTTTGCTTTGGCAGATTTTCCAATTTTCCTGGTGTTGCCATATTTGGTGTTGATGTTGCCAATATATCTGGCTGTGACACCAAATTGAAACACAAGATCCCAAACTGCAATTCCCCTGTTCAAGCAGTTGAGAAGAGCTTAACACTCACTATCTGTCAACCAACGCTGGCCCTTGGCAGGTACCACAGCATCCTGGCTAGCAGGATTGACACAGGGGATGGGGACCTTTGTTTAGAAGGTGGGATCACGCTTTTGTGCAGTGGTGCTGTCAATGGTGGAATAGATCACAGGTGCAGATGGCTATTCAGTGGTGGCTAATGGCTCATAAGACGTGTCAAATACGCGGGGCAGGAAGTGGCAACTCTTGGATCCAGAGTGCAGGGCAAAGTGACAACTGGGTACACAGTGGAGGTGTAAGTAACCTCATTGTTACCAGTGACCCTGGTATAGGAGACTTTGGTGGCAGACCTTGAGAGCAGCTTCTGTCTGGGATTCAGGCTGCTGTTCCTGGCTTGAGATGCAGGAGGTGGCTGACTGGCGCTGACACCTTGGGAGGCCTGTGTGTTTGCATTAATCCCCTCAAGTTGTGTTCTGGGTCTGTTCTTGGACCCTCTTGGACGCCCTTGTGGACAGGCTGCCCTGCAGATTGGTGCAGGAGCTGGTTAGGAATGTGAGTGTCTGTTCATAAAAATAAAATGAAATATATATTTTAGATTAAATATGTATTTATTTAGATTTTTGGTTTAGTAGTGAGTAGTTGTTTTCTCTTGATTTTTCCTCAAATAGTAACAGAATTTCTATATCTGTGATTTGAAGTGTATAACATTGTATACTTTCTGTGTTTGGATAATTTTAAAGTTTAATCACTTTTTATGTCTAAACATGGTTATCAAAATTGAATTTTTAGTTTGACTTTAGTTGTGGTGGAGCTTCTTGACTTGGGTTGGTGTTTTCTAATGTGCTTACTGTATATTAAATTTAGATTCCAGTTTCTGCAATTATTATTTGAGTTTAATAGTGGCATTCAACAGTGATATGAAATTTGGTTTATGGATTTGACAATCCTGCAATTTCAAAAAACATAGTAAACTTAATAAAAATGGTTGATGGATTTGAACGCTTCAAATCTGATTCCAGTTAATTCATTTTGTCCATTGAAAATATGCAGTTCAACTTGAACTTTGCAAAGTGTCTATGAGTTCCCACATTTTCAAATATTCAAATAAATACTCAAAAAAATCAATTTAATTAAAAAAGGCCATCTTGCAAAAGTGATTTGAAATTTGGACCAAGTATTTGACAATCCCACATTTTTACGTTTAGGTTATGAATTTACAGTACAGACCAAAATCTATCCAAGATTCAAAAGGGAGCCATGTGATTAAAAATAATTGTGAAACCAGCTCAGAAGCTCCAGGAAAAGTTCTAGCCTTTGCATCAGTAGAAACAAGATTTCAGGCCCAATTCCAGAACCAACAAGAGAACAACAGCTATCAGGAAAAGACCCTACTTTCACTTGTCAAACTTAAGACAAAGTTTCAATTGGGGTCTCCCAATTAAATGATCAACACATTTGACATAAACAAAGTGTTGCTTTAAATATGAACATTGTTCTATCATTAAATATAAGATATGTAATTTTATAAAGCTTTCAATTAAAAGATATACCATCTAAAAAATAAGCAAGTTCATGCTCCTGACCTTTTTTCCCTTGCTAATTAGAAACCCTGTATCTAAATAATCAAACTATTAAACATCTGTACTCACACTAAGCTATAATTCTTTTGCCAATTATAAACATGATCAAGTATACTTTGAGTTCCCAGCATGCATTCATAGTCAATCATTGCCTTTCTCACCTTTTAATATGTGCAATACTTGCTTTGATAAATTTAAGGCTCCTTTGGATGCTTAACCCCTTTAGTCAAGTTTTCTATGCTAAGGATTATTATATGTCTTTTCACATTTCAACTAGCTGGCTTCTCTTTAAGTAAAATCCATGTGAATCTTTTTTTAAAATTACCCACATAATTATAGTTTTTACAGACCAAGAAATAAAGAGTTGTGGTGTCAAGATTTTGTGTTCTTGAAGAAGATTTATTGTTTTTATTAAAGGTATTATGCATGTTGATATTGGGAGATATGTATGGAGACTGATGTACTTCCAACTGGTGTGTGAGATTGCAGTAACTGGTGGAGTTCTGCCATTACTGGAGCCAAGTAAAGGGAGAGTCCTGTGGTCTTTGGGACGCAACACTGGCAGAGGTGATTTGACAGGATTCTGGAAGTATCAATAATATGCTCTTGTTGTACTTGACACTAATACTATTTAATTTAGTAGTAATGTTGATGATTATTATTTGTCTGCCTTCCAAGCAATCTTGGAAGTGCTTTTTATAGAGTAAAGGTGGCAGCCAAACTAGAGTCTAGCTGCAGATAACTCTTACTAGCTAGCCTATCATCCCCAAGCTACTAGTTTCAACCCCCAGAGTTGGATTTCAAACCTAAATACAGTTTTGGAATGAGATAATATCCTAGGCTACTAATTTCTCCTCTTAATCCTGGGTATCTCTTGACTTAATTGAGACCAACTAAGTTGACATCCATAGGGTGGTGTTACAGTATAAAACCAAATGAAAGGAATAGTACACCCTTGCAAGTCCAAAAGCCAGCAAAGAGCCACTGCCAAACTCTTGAAAGAAATAGACAATTTAAATGATGTCATAGAAAAAAAGTGGGTCAAAGCTGGGGTTGCTCAAATAGCCCTTGAAAATCTGGACCTGCCTATCTCTTCCCAAATCATTATGACAAGAAAATCACGTGTTATACACTATTTGGTGATGGCAGTGCTCAACCTGCTGGTTGCCAGAATTTTTAAAATTATGACGTCATTGACTCAAATTCCAATGCAGGCCCTCTAACTACTGAAAATTTTCTTGCCAGCCAATCAGATGCCGCAGAATCCCCCTCCCCCATCCTGAACTCCCTTAAGACTTTCCCCATTCCCCCTAGAAACTTGTTTCTAGATAGCTTATTTTCACTAAAAAATAAAAAAAAGTCTTCCCAAAAATGATGGCTCATCTGGGGCTGTTTGTCCCTGTCTTTGAGAGATTAGTGTCTGTTATGTTCAAAGTTACCATCAATTTCATGGCAGCAAACTTGCCTGCTCTTTACATGCTGACGCCTTTGGATTCTTTTTCTAATTTACCCCTGCAAATTACTTGCATTTTGAAAATTTAACCTCCATCTTCTGCTATACTATCACTGGTGCTAAGATGATTAAGCTGTCCTCCCAATTTGGTCTTCTGCTCCTCAAACAATTGACAATTTGTTTAGTTTACCCTCATTGCCTCTCTTTGAATAATGCAGCTTACCGCTTTACTCTAACAGGTGGGATCCTGTCTTGTGCTTGATCTAATGCACAAAGCTCATGAGTGGTCTTCTGCACCAATTATTGGTGAAACATGATGTTGTAATATCCTGTCTTTATTCTGTTTGGCAGAATCCTGTCTATTTTTGGAATCCTAAATGTCTAGCACCTTGTCACAAATGACATTTCAATACTTGTATTGAAACCCCAGAAATTGAACCCCAGGCTTCAGGAAAAGCCTTGTGCTGACCAGGGTAGACAGGAGCCCACCAGACTGCCTGTTGGACCAAACCCTGGCCTGCCAGAGATGCCTTGCCCCAACCAGGAGAAACAGGAACCTGCCAGCCTGCCAATTGTTGAGAATGGAAGTGCAATATTAACATTAGAAACCCCAGAATTGAACCCCAACCCTCCAAAGGCTAATCAAGTCACCCAGGATGGATGGGGACCCACCAACTCACTGAGTTGCAAACCCAAGTTGTTGAATTACTCCAAGACCCACCGGATTTTGAAGATGATTCCCCAAATAGTCATCAGATTGTTTTTTACCTTGCCCACCAAAGACCCAGACCTATTCAGAAGTTGAAGCTTGCCTAAAGGAGGTTACAACAAGGCCTCCTGCCAGTCCTGCCAATGATCACCAGCTAATGTCAGTCTCCAGTCCAGAATGGATAATACAATTTGACTGCTAAGGTGATGTGGTGAACAGTAGTGGCAGAACAAAGCATCACCACTTTTGTTCATCAGAGCAAGCACAACTAGGATATGCTGCCCTTGAAACCAGAAGCCAAGGTCTATATCCTGCCAGTAAACTGTCTATAGGCCTGAAGTCTGCAAAAAGAAAAGAAGCAAAACCACCTGGTATAAGAACCCTGGCGGTATGGGGGATGACCCCATTGTCATTTTTGATAATAAAGTTTTATGAAACTTTGGCTCAAACAAATCCTACCTTATCTAGTCTGAGTGATCTTTCATCTCAACTCTGGCCAAGTAGACAACCAGGCAGCTGCCCCTCTAGAGACCAACCTGCCAACCCGCCTCAGGCACTATACTGTCCCCCTGGAGCCCCCTTTGGACCTGTGCATTTTACCAAATACCTGCCCAACCCCAACTACTAAGAATTTAACATGGAGAACATCTTCATTGCCAACACCCTGGCAAGGACTAGAGAGAACAAATACATAGAATGCAAAGAAAAGTGATATGAGGTGCCTCCAAGATTTTCAAAGACAAGTATAATTATCTGCCTGCCTACTTTGTCCCCATGACTCCGCCCTTAACCCTGCGACTTGACTGCCCAATAAAATCCACCACTGCTGCTGAGACCACGCCCACTCAACTGTTTGGAGTACTCTACATTACTTTGACGGGAACAATTGACTCTATGGTGCCCAACTCCAGGCCCTGGTCTTTGCTTGGGCAATTTGTATCCTATATTATCAAGTTAGCACCCATTCTATGGTGGGCATTACCCACTGGCCCGGCGGTACCTGGTCCTGATCATTGAATGCCTCTACCTATACCTGGCTTCCTGACACACATAATTATAGAAGCTTCTGGTTGACCAATGACCTGTAAACTGGAATGTCTTAGGTATCTTCCAGATTGCAAACTATAATAATCTTGATATATTTTCTCCATATTCCGGAATAGATATCTTGAATCTGGTAGTGGCTTGTCTATTGTTGGCCCATGGCTTCAGTGCTGAGAATATGGATCAGTCAACTCTGATTGATTGGGATTTCCTGACATGTGGCAATCTCAAAATCTAATTAATCAACTATTTACCCAGCCCAAATTATTTTTTAATCAGGGCAACAGCCAATAAAATTTATCTATCAATGGCATCACCTATGGTACCATATGGGTCATTGTTTTTCTTGTTATGCCTAGGCGCCAGATTTATTCTTTTATAACTTAATTGCATTATTCATATTCAATTTATTCAGAAAGCTTAAAATACAATCAACAATTTCCAAAACTTTAATTGATCTTGGGCCTAGATGATTTTTTTTAAAATAAATCATCAATTTTAGAATTGAAAATTGCAACTTGTAGTATTACTGAAAATATCTTAAGTGCTACTACAAACTACAAACCAAAAATATTTATGATGAGTTGCATGGGAGAGTAATAGCAGCCCCAAAGCTATAAATGCTATTACCCTATCTTTGGCTCATCATAAATATTCTTAGTTTGTTTCAGAAAAAAATGTTGTTGTTTTTGAAAGACTGATAACTCTATTTAAAATACACCCTCTAGTAAGCTGCCATACTTCATGAACTTGCCCTAGTGCATCACTAGCATCTTCTGATATTTTTGTTTCTCTGGTATCATCACGTGATTTCAAATGATAAGTTATCTCAGAGTATTCTGAGAAACTTTCAAATGTTAAAGGTGAAGTATACAACTTCCCATCTTTCATCAAATATGAAAGATTAATGCGCAGAGTTTTAACTTTGAGCTCTTTCCTTATAGGCCTAACTTTTCTCTCATAAATATAAAAGAATGACTTTTGAGAAATATTTGAGCCTGATAGCGCTGATTTATATAACTCTTTTCTTTTTTCTTCTTGCTCAAAAATATTTTTAATATCATTTATATTCTTAATATAAAAATGATTTTCTTTCTCTTTTAATGTTTTTGATATTACACCAAAGTGACCATCAACAATGCTTTTTCCATGACATTCCACAAAACAATTATATTTTATAGAACCCTTAATATATTTAGGTGCCTCTTTAAATAAGTAATATAAAAATTCATATGATCTAAAATGATTTCCATTATCAGTCCATACTTTTATATTTTTTATTTTTTAAATCTATCTAATTTAAGAATTTTTATAAAACACTCACCTGAAAATAAAGAATCATGTGATAATATTTATGACAAAAAACCATGATAACAATTTTAATTTTATTGTTTTCCTTAAAAACTAATGCAAACCCTAATAATGAGATTGGTTTTTTTGAATAAAAACAATTATTGGTCTCAATTGGACCACCTCCAACCTTTAAGTTTTCTTTATAATCTATAACTACAACACAAGACTCATCATCTAATTCATTAATATCTTTTTTATATTCACAATTTTGATGAATATAAAAGTCTTGGTGCTGATTAATAGTCTTTAAGTCATTGTCTATATATTCTGGTAATGGCAAGTTTTTACTTTCACATTCTTCCTTCTTTTTTCTAGTGAATTTTTTAAATTACAAATATTGCACATATCAGTTTGTTTTTTTACTTTTTATTATATTTTTAGTGATTAATTTATAGCAAGTAGAAATTGAGACCAAAATTTTATTTTTTATTTTCATATTTTCATATATTTCTTTTTTTGTTTTAAGTAGAGAGTATTTAATTTCAGTTGAGTAATTACTCATCTTTTTTTCTATATCTTTATAAATTTTTTCAGGCACTTTTTTTGTAAACTGGCTTGTTTCAAAAGAATTTTCCAGCAATTTTTAATTATTATTTTAGTTATTTCTTTTTTCAATGAATAGTTATTATTTTTTTGGCTTTTTTTGTTTAAGCTTACATTTTTATTTTTATTTATTTTTCTTGAGTATTCAAACTCACTTTTGGTTATATTAAAACCCATATCATTAAGCTCTTTTAAAGAGTAACTGGAAGTAACCAGAGATTGCAAGGCTGGGAGATGTTTTTGAAGAGGAGATTTCATGAGATCCTTTAAGTTTTCAATGAACTCATTGTTTTTTTGAATTTGAATAGTTGGCAGGAACTGAGCTTTCCCAAATTCAGTTTGAGTAAGGAAGTGCTTGATCAAATTATCAAGATCATCACCAGCAATAAAGAGGAACACATTTTTTAACATTGCAATTCTCTCTCTTTTTGTTGAAGCTCCCAAGGGAAAAAAGGGTAGCATGGCAGAAGTAAATTTAACTGAGGACATGGTAGTATTTTGAATCTGTAATTAGGTCAGATCTCTGATGTGTGCCTTAACAATGGAGTAGTTATGATCAGAATGTGGTCTTTGAATGGGGTCTTTTGGATTAGAAGCTTTGTGGTGCTTTAGCTCTTATATACCAAGCTAAATGACACCATTCTGAAAGAAATGGTGTGATAGCTTTTATTATAGTTTGAACTTGAATTTATGTTTGCAGAATTGATTAAATACCCAGTTTTCATGCACAAGTGATACATGTGAAGCAGCTAAGCATTATTATTACATCATATCCTCTTTTTAATCAATGCAAATCAATTAAAATAATGTATTCAGTTAATTGTAACTCTTCTGCATATTTTTAAAATGATAAAATATTAAAGAATTACATTTAAAGAATGCTTAATTTGAGGTTCAAAGCTCACTTGAACCTTAAAATCAATCTAAACAGTGATAAAAACACCCTAACTTCAAACTATCATAAAATCCTAAATAATTGAGCTTTTTAAATGAAATAAAATCCTAAAATAAAGCTCTTAATCTTATATTTAATTTTGTCAAATAAAAAAGCTGTTGTGTATAAAAAATAGTATTTATTAGCTTTGAAGTGATCTACTTTATATCATTAGATATGATCATATAATAAAATCTGGATTATACTCTTCTAAATTACTTTTTTTAATATTGAGCATATTATACACATTGAAATCTTTCCATTAATAGAAAAATAAGATTCATAGCTTCATTTTGATAGTTTACAATGTGAAAAAATATTAATTTTTCATTGAGTTATTAATGTTTTAAATATAAAATATGTAATTAGTTACTTTTTCAAAATTGAACTGTGTTATGCTGCGACTTGAGCAGCATGTGCATTAGAAAATGGCCTAATCCCTAAAATAATGACCCATATGTTCTGCTCTAATGCTGCTCCAATAGAACTAGAAATTTCTCTGCAAAACTATCTTTGGGGCTACATCCTGGTAGCTCATCACAAGGCATAAATACTTTTTCCTTCTCTTTCAATAAATATATAATTATGTAACTATCTCTATCTTTTGTGACTCTTTTATGTAGTGCAGCTACAATAATACTATACAATTATTTTACATGTAAACACACACTATTTTTCAGAAGTATGATAATATACTTTGTATGCTTTAAAGGTACTTCAATTTTAAATATTCTTTCAACTAGCATAAATATATCCCTGGTATAAAAATTGTCTGTATTTTATAATTTTCAAATAAAACTACTGTGGATTCAGAACCTATTGGGAAAATGTGGGATGCCAAATTCTTATGTGTAAACTCATCAACTTACTGGAATATTTTCATCCTTTTATATGAAAAAGTAAGTTGTTCTGGGATGAAAATTACTCCATTGATTTGGTGAGTTCATGCAAAAGAATTTGACAATCCTGCATTTTTCCCAACAGGTTCTGAATCTACAGTACAAAAAAATGTGCTGGCATGTTTTTGGTAGCTCCAGATGTGATTTTTAAAGTCCCCTGATAATCTATCAGCTTTATGTCTGGGTAATAACTTTGAATATTGGGGCAATGTGAGTTTGATTTTAAACCATATTTATCTATAAATGTTTATTGCTGGGTTCTATTAATAATATATTATACAGTAGCTTTCAGAGCTTCAAGGATAACACAATCAAGACAACCTAAAGCAAAATCAAATCAGCTCAGAAGAGAATATAAGGGATCCAAATCTATTGCAGTTTAATATAAATTCTATGATGTGCTTAATTTTGCTTTGATCTCAGTTAGTTTTTTTCTAAACTGAGCAAATTTTGCTTTTTGTTGACTAGATCTTGTTTATCCTCAAAGCTCTGAAAGCTACTGCATAACTTGCAGAATTGGAAGTCACATGTAGCTGTGAGGACAATATTTGTTGTTTATACTCATATAGAAGCCAATCTATTTTTGATTTTATTTCAAAATAAAAGGATCCAATTTTATTGACTGTCTTAATTAAAAAAGTTCAAATTGCATGAATTATTGTTTAATTTTTAGCTAGTTCCAAGAAAGCTGTTGTTTATATTAAAAAATTAGCTTGGATTCTGGGGTTGGTAGGTCTATAATATAATATAAAAGAGCTGGAAAATTTAGTTTATAGGCTATAATGTATGACAAAGCTTCATTTCATTGATAAAAAATAGAAAATTTTATATATCATATGAGGAATCAGTATGTTTAATGAAAATAATGAGGTTGGAATTAAGAATACAAGTGAATTTTTTAATATAAATTAAGAAAAATGTGTGATCTAATTATACTGAATTTTGAATGTACTGAGAGCTTCTTAAATATGAGAAAATGTTGATCAAACTTTTAATTTAACTAACAACAAGAAATAAAATTAAAGAGAGAGATTAGTAGGTTTGAAAATTACAGTAACAAAAAGTGTACTTAATTAAAAAGTAAAAAGTGACTATAATACAGTAGTTTTAAAAATGAGTGAATTTTGCCTTAGGTTGAGTTGATTTCCTCCCCTTACAGCTCTTAAAACCACCATAGTATATTATTTCTATAGAATAAATAAAAGATAATATGAATGATAAATTGAGAGTTAATGATAGTGTTGATTGTCAACTGAAATAAGACTTTTACTATAGTGTTCACTATAGAGCCCCAAAGCCCAGATATTTTAACATGAGGGTTATTTGGGTATACAACTTTTAAATAATATCCATCCAGAAACAAGGCTGTAGGAGATAAAGAAGAAAATTTAATATTTTGTTGAGAATATTTATATGAACATCTAATTTAAACATCTTCAGTATCAACTATTGCCTGTCCTATCATATCCCAGAAACCCAACCAACCTGGGAGTTAGAACATGGTGTTCCAGAATTCCTTTGATTGAACTTGTCCTTTCAAAAATAATGTTTAAGCAAGTATTATTATTCATTAAAAGCATATACTTTTTCTTCTATCTCTTGCTTTTTCATAGAACAACCCTGATAAGTTGCTGGATGTGAGATGTATCAAACCTGATTGGCCATCTAGAATACTTTTGTTTTTAAGCACATTCTGAGATTTTTGAATCAATGTTATTGTATAAATATAGTATAAAACCCTGGCAACTGTCAGGATAATCACTAAGAGAGATGAGCAACCATTATTAAGTCACTAAATTTTAAAGATAAAGAAGAAATAATAAAACAAATATAAATCCCATGAAGTTCCATCACTGTTGAGCCTTTAGACATTCTTATCAAAAATTATATTTGGGACATTCAAATAAAATAATAATGTTAATATCAGCTGCTTTTAATGCTGCTTCTTTTGGGACTATTAGTGCTCATAATAAATCTTGCTGATGCAATATAAAGTTTTGAGGTAATGCCAAATAAGCTTTTAAGTAAATCTGGGAGGGAAATGTTTGATTTCAGAGCTACAATAGTGTAGTTATGAGAACTTAGAAGAAAAAGATGCTGTGAAATTCATATTAGACCAGCATCAATAAAATAGATACTACATTATAATTGTTTTTCATGAGTATTAAGGACTTTAAAAAAATAAACAATTCAGAAAACATCAAGATTAAAAAGGGAATAAAATTTTTTAAAAGCAAAACTTAAAGGTAGGTACTAGAATAAGTTGGCTAAAGAAAAAATGGGG
Source organism: Entomophthora muscae (assembly GCA_014839935.2). Lineage (NCBI taxonomy): Eukaryota > Fungi > Entomophthoromycota > Entomophthoromycetes > Entomophthorales > Entomophthoraceae > Entomophthora > Entomophthora muscae. The sequence goes on from QTSX02007193.1 coordinate 72,489, forward strand.
ATCAACAATGTGTCAGTATCCCAATTTACAAGATTAATAATGCGTTTGTTGAATATAGGAGCCCAACTAATCATACAAATGTAAATTATAGAGAAATCTTTAACTCTATCCAAAAGAAGGTAGACTGCACAAAGACTTGTTTTTGACAAAGATATTGTGGTACTATAAAATTTTGGAAGCTAACTCTTTCAACAATAATTGAAACCTAGAAATCCTTTTCATTCATTGTTATTCTGATGTGCCAAGCTTGACAATTAATTTATTTGAGCTTTTTGAATAATCAGTAATTGGCTGCCTCATAGGGATAGCAAATAGCAGGTGATTAATTGTTCATATTTAGCAGGGTAAAATATTGGTAGACTTGAATGATTCTATCAGCTTCCATATGTACTTTAAAAATCTTTCTTTCAACATCTTGATTTCAAGAATGTGATATTTTAGAGGTTTAGCAACAACCTGTAATCTGATTATAAATTTCCTCTAATAAAGCAATCTTTGCCAAGAGTTGATTTTCTTGCTGTGAAAGATAGCTCATTTATATCAGCACCAATTGGTGTAGCCAGCTCCATAAATAGTTCAATATAAAGCATTTTTTTGAAACTTATTAGGATCTAGTTGATATTATACAGTAGTTTTAAAATCTATGGTGACAAACAAAATGAACTCAGATTTAAACGAAATGAATTCAGATTTAAGTGAAATTGAAATGAACCCAAATATATTGTAAATCAATATAAATTCATTTATTTTTAATTTTGTTTAAATCTGGATTGTTTTTGTTTGTTGCCATAGCTTTTAAAACTACTGTAGTGCCTAATCAAGTAGTTCACTGTCAATACTGGTATTTTTACAACTAGTAGCATTGCAGCCTATCAAAACTTCCTTATCAAAAGCTCCCCAACCAGTTTGTTGGTCTAATTCTCAAGATGCAGCAGGGTTATAACAACATTTCTTGGTGAGGGTTAGAATGGACTCCAGCTCATCAGATACATGCATCTTATTTAAAACTATGAACACATTTCCTAATTCTTAGTGGGCTGAAGGCTTTATTGTTTAAATGGGCCCATTGGGTTTATCAATGCCTTCAGATAGCTTGAGTAAAGGAAGATGAACCAGAGGATGGTATATGTAATGACAGGTGGTAAACACATTTTTGGGTGCCAGCAGGAGGTCAAGTATATCCTTTAAGCTAGATATAGAGTTTAAAAGTACCCTTGAAGGAATTCTATATATAAGGAATGGGCTATTTGAAATAGCAGTAGAGGAGTTCATCAGATTTGCCTTTTATTAAGTCCGGTGTTCAAAGCATGGTTTCAAAAGCATGTATATGGTAGACATGTAAGTATTGTTGAGTATAAATAACAAGCTATGTTATTTAGGCAAAATATGTAGAAAATGAATGCTTTGATCTATCTGGAGGGTGGGATTAAGAATTGTGACAAAGCATGTGATGTCATTAAGAGAATAAGCTAAATAAATTAGAAACTTGTAAGGTTAGTTCTGCTGAATTATTGATAGATTAGCAATTTCACATGCCTTTTTAAGTCGAGGATATTTAAAACGTCTTTACGTTTGATAAATATATCTATATTTTTCATTTCCGTGGACGGCCTCCGCCAGCTTTGGCTTTCTTGGGAGTAGCCGTCTTTGCAGCAGGAGTCTAGAAAAGCAGTTAGGGGACTTTTTCAAAGAATGTTTACCTTTCGCTTGGCTGCAGCAACAGTAACCTCTCGGGGTTTAGCAGTAAAGAATGAGTCTAGCCTAGACTGTGCTGGCCCAGTAGACTTACCCTTGAGCTTTTCAATGCCGCCCAGTACACGTTCTTTGTTAAACCCTTTGTCTTCAACAAGGAACTTGTAGAGGGCCTCTTCTTGAGGGGGCAGCCATTTGAGATCAATCTGCTCGGGATCCAAGACTTCAGGAGTTTTAAACAAGCTGCGTGCAGATTCGAAATCAAAGCTATCTCCAACAGGGTATTTGGAAGAATCAATGGCCTTCAGGATCTCCTCGATGGACTGATGCTGCTGCATCAAGCTCATAGCACGAATAGCTCCAATCCCCTTGATAGTGTCACTGTAGTCACATCCAAGCAGGATGCAAAGGTCAACGAACTGGTCCATGGTGAATCCCAGACCAGCCAAAGTGGTGTCAAGACGCACTTCCATGATGGGTTCCTTCTTGGCCTCAGAGTAAGTCAAGTGTCTTAAAAGTATAGGAGACCCGAAAGTCAGCGTATCCATATCTTCTGAAGCTGCGCCATACACCTGCCTATTAGTATTACTATCATCCACGTACCTTTCCAGCCTTGCAGAGAGCGGCACACTGAGCTTCTGCTTCACAGGGCGCCTATCACTTGTTCAGCTTTAGTCGTAAAATCATCTTACCTCAACAAAAGGAATCCCCATTAATTTAAGCAGCTCTTTACATTCTTGGTTGTGTTCTCTAGAAACCTTGACTGTGCGGCGGGTGAAGCGATCAATAGCTTCTTGATCACCTAAATCGAAGTCAGTAGTTGTTTAAGCGAATATAACTGCTAAAAATAAAGTTTTTGCAGAATAGAAGCTAAGCATTTAACTACTAGTGCCTCAGCAAAGCGAAAACAGGTCCCTATTTTTAGTTTTAATTACCAAAGTCAGAAAAAGTAAATATGACTTCTAACCAGAAAACCATTAAAATGGTCATTAAAGAAAAATACCATATTTCCTACTAAAACATTATCAACTAACAACAAGCGAAATCATGTAAAATAACAAAGCAAAGGTCACATATAACCTAACCAGGCCACAAAATGAGAATACTCACCTTTTTCTTGAGCCTCCTCGAGAGATTTCTGAGCCTCAGCTCTTCTTTCGGTACGTTTCGCCAACTAAAGGTTAAAACCAACTTCAAAAACTCCAATACCTCGCCACTCTTGAAAGTGGGTGGCTTGCCATCAAATACATACACTGGCTTGATACCGTTATCCACCATCCTCACAGTTCTGTAAAACAGTCCCAGAAGATGCGAGGTTGTTTCACCATTTAGGTTCTGAAGCACTTGGCCGTCCTGACCTCTGACAGCGATCAAAAACTGATAGATGCACATTGAAGCGTCAATTGCAACTTTGCGTCCAAAATATTGCTTGATATCTCCCCTCTTAATTGCTGAGGGAACATTATCAGCAATCAACTTTGTTAATCCATGAATTCCCATGATGCAGTTGGCAAGGTAGTATAAACTAAAGGAAAATGGAGGGTTCTAAGCTGGGAAGGGGTTGGAATATACAATCACTTTCCTTCAGTAGATTGTTAAAGTTCTCACTCAGCCTATGCCTCTCTCCAAATTTCAAACGCGCTGCATCCAAAATATCCCCTAAACTGGTTCGCGTCAACCCTATGGCGTCGTGTTTCAATCCCTAACGCGTCTCCAGGCGTGTCAATGAAAGTTGGAAATAAAATTTTAATTTTTCAAGCTCCAGCAAATCAAAAAGGCCATGGAATGAGCCAGACCTGCTTTCCGTCAGGATCTTTCTGTCAAATTTTTCCGACAACTTGACAGAAAAAGTGAAATCAGTAAAGTATGTTTTACCGACCGAAACTTACTGTATTCTACTATCTACACAGAAGCCAATTTTCCTTTGCAGATTTTTATATTTACCTTTTCCGTCAGAATTTAAGAATATGGCTAAATTTTAAATCAGCCATTGATAATAAATTATATGGAGGCTTCAAACTATATTTCCCTATGTATTTTTTGTCCGGATTAATAGAATATTAATTTTGGCCAAAAATAAAGCATTTTTTAAAAAAAATAAGACACAGACTGCATATAAAACTTTATCAGGTCTTAGTTTTTTTGCTGATCCTTTCAGGAAAAGTATACTAAACTGCTTTTAACTAGATTTAAAAAAATTTGGGTTTAAAGATTTTTCTGGCTCTGACTGTTTCTTCAAAAAATTATTTGAGTAATGGTTAGGGTTGTAGTGGATCTGTCTTGGATCCACCACCCTGAGTTATGGCACCACACAACAGGTTTCCCCCATGAGCAAGTGTGTTGAGGCCTCAGTGCACTACCCTGAAGGGCTCTGCCTGGTGCAAAACATGTTTGCCTCAGGCAGCTTTATTGTATATTGACTTTTCAATCAATGTAGTAAGACAGAACTAGCACTTATCTAGCCTGTAGGCAAAAGGAAGGCTCAAAGAGACCAACCCTCAGGAAAATTTAATTTCTGTTTTACAGTGGCACCCAACAGTCAATTCATGCTTCGTATTTCTAGGAAGTCCAGCAATACAGTAGTTTTAGAAGCTATGGCAATAATCAAAAATACCTCAGGTTTAAACAAAACAATTTCAGATTTAAGCAAAATCCAACTATCAGGTTAAAATATACACTCTGTTAACAGGGATTTTTGGTGTTAATAGGCAAAATGGGTCAACACAGCAAAGAAGGACTCACGCGCAAAACAAAACCATTCAAAATGCAACCCAAAATACATGGATTCACAAACAAAATGGTGTGAGTTGACTTTTGGTGTTGCAACCAAGTTTCCAGACTCGCCTGCTAACGTATCCTACGATACACAGAGGGCGCTCAAGGAGCCGCCCCTTGACGTATCTAACGTTATGGATTAATCTGATGGCAATATCAAATGGCAGGTACTTCATCCTAATTAGGAGCGCTGCCAATTTGACTTGCTGATTCTGGCACAAGTTATTCCTTGGCTTCAAACCTTACAAGGAACTTCCCACTATGCCACCCCCTTGTGGCCTTGTGGCTTTCCCCATATAGTATATTAATCACAATATTCTACAATAAACAATACCTTATTCTTATTATTCTGTCCTTTCTATTGGACTGTTGTCTTCCCCAATTCCAAATACTGAATCCTCATTGGTTCAGTTGCAACAGTGGTAGCAGTGGTAGGTTGTCAACCTATCTAAAACAAAATCCCCCCAAGAAAGGACAGAGTACAGGCTGTATGGATACTCCCCAACAAGAGACCTTCCCACCAATTCCCAAGGGGGACATCCCCAATGGGTATGTCATCTATCAAGACCAGTTAGTTCTCACCAGTGTATACAATTGGCTCCGCCTCGGGCAGGGTGATGCCAGCGTCACCCTGCCCCAGTCAGACCTTTCACAATGTATGCTCAATCTCCAGCTGGAATCCTTTGCAGGTGGAGTCAAAGGAGCCAACATCGTCAGTTGGCTTCAATCCACCGAGACCCACCTTTGTATCTGCCAGGTTCCCAAGCCCATGTGGGTTGCCACCGCGTCTGGGCGCCTCACAGGGACTGCCACAGTGTGATTCACCAACTGGGCCAGCCAGGAACTTGACGTTACCTGGGCGGCATTTTGAGACGCCGCCAAGTCCTGTTACAGTGAAACCTTCTCTCCCATTGTTGTGGGAACCCCTCTTCTAGCAATCAAGCAAACTGGTTTTGTTCCTGAGTACCTTGTTGCCTGGCAACAAGCTCTTGCTGCCGCCCCTGAAGCCGTGATCAACAGGAATGCAATGCTACTCACTCTCATTGTCAATGGGTTAAAACCCCATATCTGCAAGTAGGTCCCCGTAGGTTGCTGTACCTCCATTGATGACTGCTACAAAGCCATTGTGGAGGCTAACAACCAGGCCTCAATGGGATTCTGCGGTACCAGTGATGCTCCATCCCAACCACGTACCACACCTGGCAGTGGCCTCAATCAAGTAGGCCGCCACCAACCAAGTCAGCAAGATAATGGGACCAAGCGCCCCTGCAAGGGGGAGCTTCAGCTAGCGCAGATCAAGGATCAGGAAAAAGCCTGGGGGTTGTAGCAACGAGAGGCCTTACAACCCTGCCTGACCCATCCTCTCAATCCCTGCTTGCAAAAAACCCCTGTGCTATAACATTCACAAAGTTGAAACCCTGGATGTCTTTCAGGTCCACAGCAACAACCCTGTATTGCAAGCAAGCCATTCCTCAAATAAAGTAACACACTTGTCCTATCCCTTCTGTTTCTGTGGGAACACCCATAAATTACTGGTAGATACCGGGGCCAACCACACCATGGTGGACCAGGCGTTCACCAACTCTCAACAATTAGACCGAGTACCCAGCAGGTTCAAAGAAGTACAAGTAGCTGACTCCCGCAGAGTGGCCATCACCCACAATATGGTACCCTTCTCTGTGAGAATGGGGAACATCCAGGTTAAGCTCTCTGGACCAATCATGGCAGGGCTTAGCCACAACATAATTGCTGGTCTCAACTGGCTTTGGCACAACTGTCCCTACATTGATTAGGATACCTCTGTCATCACCCTCAACAGAAATGGGGTGGGGTTCCAGATTTACCCTGTAGAAATGAGAAAGTTACTCCATGATACTGTGTTTGTCAGAATAACAGAGATAGGCTCGTATGATTTCAAGGGGGGAAACTAGACTTTAATCAATGCTCAGTCAAAGTTATCTGTGCTGAACCATCAGCAGTCCCTCCCTTGACCTCTTCACCATCACCAGCACTTGCTGCACTCCTTGAGGAGTACAAGGATGTATTCAGTGAGACACTTGAACAACTACCTCCTCCCCGGAAGATCCAGCACACTGTACAACTTCAAGGGCCGTTACCTAAAGCACAACCATTATACTGTCTCACACCAAAGGAAGATGAAACCCTCTGCCAGCACCTTGTGGACGCGCTTGATAAGGGCTTCATTTGCCCCTTGCTCTCTCCATACGGGGTGGCTGTCTTCTTTGTAGCTAAAAAGGACGGGTCCCTTTGCCTGGTCACAGACTACCGCGCCGTAAATGAGGTGACAGTTAAGAACAAGTACTCCCTGCCGCTGATTGACAACCTGTTTGATACACTTGCAGGTGTGAAGGTCTTTAGTAAGATTGATCTCACTGCAGGGTACAACCAGGTCAGCATTGCACCAGGGGATGAGGCAAAACCCGCCTTCTGCACATGCTACAGGTTGTTTGAGTGTCGTGTCATGAACTTTGGAATGACCAATGCTCCCTCCACCTTTGCCATGTTGATTAATAAAGTATTTGAGGAACTGATTGGGAAATGTGTGATTGTGTACCTTGACAACATTATTGTCTTCAGTCAAGATCAAACCACCCACCTCCAACACCTCTGTGCTGTCCTTGACACCCTCCAGAAAAATCAGCTAAAAGCTAAACCCTCCAAATGTGAGTTCCTCAAGTCAGAGCTGCTATTTCTTGGGCACACCATCTCTGCCCAAGGGATAAAGCCCAACCCTGCCAAAATCAAGGCAATCACCAGCATGCCGCCCCCCATTGATGTGGGCCAAGTGCAGACATTCCTAGGCATGGTTGCCTATGTGCGCAAGTTCATTCCCAACTGCAGGAAACTAATTGCACCTCTCACTGAGCTCCTAAACACCAAGCAGCGCTTCCATTGGACCCCTGTCAGAGATTGAGCCTTCAAGACGTTGAAGCAAAGGCTCACAACAGCACCAGTACTGCAGTTCCCCAATCAAAACCAACAGTAAAAACTCAAGACTGATGCCTCCAACAGAGCCATAGGGGGCGTGCTAAGGGTAGAAACTGACAATGGCGTTTTCCTCCCGGTGGCATATGGGTCCAGGAAACTTACTGACTTGGAACAACACTACCCCATTCATGATAAAGAGTTGGCAGCAATTGTGGACTGCGTCAAGAAGTGGCGCTGTTATCTGGAAGGTGCTACCTTCCCACCCTGCGTTCTGATGGACCACAAGTCACTCCAGTACTTCAACACACAGTCTCACTTGACACGCCGCCAAGAAGGATTGGTCAAACGTTTATCCCCTTACCAGTTGCGCATTGAGTACAAGCCTGGAAAGGAACTTGTCACAGCCAATGCGCTTTTGCAACTCTATGTGGTGTCTATCACTGGGGACAATGGCTTGGACCCAGATTGGCCCATGCTCTACTTCCGCCCTGAGGCAACCTGCTACAAGGGCCTTAACTCGGTCACAATCTCCAAGTTGAAGGACAACAAAAGTCAGTTCATCACCGATGCGGGTAATGTCTGCTGCCGGGAAGAGACAGGTGAGAAGACGCCGCAAATTCCCACCACACAACAAGGGGACACAATATTGCACTACCACCAAACCCTGGGTCACATCAGAGGGCATAACCTCTTCAAGATCATGAAACAAAAGGTCTGGTGGCCGCACATGCATCAAGACATCTTGGACCTCCTCAAAACGTGCGTGTTGTGCAAAAAGAACACGTCCAAACCTGTACCCCCAAGTCTGTCCTGCCCATCAAAGCCATGGAACCCTTTGAACAGTGGGCCCTTGACATTGTGGGGCCACTCCCTAAAGACAGACTAAGGAAGAAGTATATTATCACTGCCATCAATTACTTCACTTGCTGGCCAGTGGCCTGGGCAACAACCAACCACACCACCACCACCACCATCACCTGCTTTATTGGCAAGGAAATTGTGGCCTGTTTTGGGCGGCCTAAACGTCTCATCACAGATGGCAGTCCCAAACTTGTTGGGCATGTCATGAAGGCAAACTGCGCCAAGAACGCACTCCAACTTATAGTTACAACCCCTATCATCCGCAAGCCAATGGACGCATGGAACAGTTAAATGGCTCACTGGTTCAACTGATTGCCAAACTCTCACAAGAGCACCCCAACACCGCATGGACTGAACACCTGCCCACCGCTCTACTTATCCTTCAAGCAAGAATCAACAGGGGCACAGGGTTCAGTCCTGGTACCCTGGCCTTTGGAACACCTGACAGTCTGACCGGGGTTGAACAGGGAAAGCTATGGTCCAAGGTTCCTGAAAAGCCTCCCCTGGTAACAACTCCATCCCTAGACCAATGGTGTGCCAAAGCCCAGGAAATCAAACACAAGCAGATTGCAGGAGGGACAAAGCACCTCAAAGATAGGTACACCGTAGGTGACCCTGTCTACACCCTCAATCCCAATTCTGCCAAGTTGGAACCCAATCACCTAGGGCCCTTCAAGATAGCTGCAGTCTATGACAATTACACCTACCAACTTGAAGATGCCCAAGGAAACACCAAGAAGCTTCATCATGATTGCTTGCGCCCCTGAAGCCATCCCCACACAAAAGTTGTTTGTGCAGACCTTCCCAGACCTTCCGCAGACTCTGGTCTTGGTGTCTGACAACAAGCAGGGGGCAAGGGGGGTGTTGCAACCAAGTTTCCAGAATTGCCTGCTAACGTATCTTACAATACACAGGGGGTGCTTGAGGAGCCGCCCCTTGACATATCTAACGTTATGGATTAATCTGATGGCAATATCAAATGGCAGGTACTTCACATAATTAGGAGCGCTGCTAATTTGACTTGCTGATTCCGGCACAAGTTATTCCTCAGCTTCAAACCTTACATGGAACTTCCCACTATGCCACCCCCTTGTGGCCTTGTGGCCTTGAGGCTTTCCCCATATAGCATATTAATCACAATATTCTACAATAAAAAATACCTTATTCTTATTATTCTGTCCTTTCTATTGGACTGTTGTCTTCCCCAATTCCAAATACTGAATCCTCATTGGTTCAGTTGCAACATTGGTGTACATATGTTTACTATGTGAATTGGTGACAAAATACACCCAAGTGCAGTGAGTCAAAGATCAACCCAAAAACAAAACACAATAGCAACTCACTATGTAAACAAAATCACTCAAATTTATGTGTACAATGGATTGTAATCAGGAATGATACCAAGGTATCTAAAATAGGGCACACAATCTTAAACACAAATTTTAAAAATATTGTGTTGGGTGTTTGAATTTGGCAGTAAAATATGGGAAGAGGGGTGGATTTTTTTGAGTATTCTAAAATGGGTGTTGTAAAACCAAAAACAACTAATTAAGAAATAAAAAATCTATAATTGGGATATTGGGTGGGAAAACATTAATTAAATATCCATATTCAGATAAAAGCAAAAATTAAAATTAGGGAGTAACTTAATTAAAATTTATTTAGTATTTTATTAAATTCTCAAAATGGAAGAAACACAACAACAGAGTACCAATGCACCTGTTGTGAACCGCAGTTGCGGTTGCCCCCACGGGTCAAAGAACAGAGTTAGTGCAACCCAAATGCCTACTCAGGAAGGAGACAGGAGAGGAGAGTTCAATAGTGATGCTGCACTGACACAGCTGGTTTGAGGAGCACAAGCTGCTAGGGTGCGGAGCATCAACCCTTGGGTCCCCAAGCTGACCCAGAAGCCCACCAAGGTTACCACAAAAAAAACGGTTAGAAACAAGGAGGTCAAACTTAATTTGTATGTGTTTGACGTTGTGTACCAGCAAGCGTCAGCCCCGTCAGCCATGCTGGAGAAGGTGAAGCCTGTACTTGATACTAGCTACAAGCCCTACATCAGTGATGGCAACCAGGAAGAGGACAAGGAGCCTGAGCTCTACAGAACTGATGAGGAACAGCTAGTGCTCAAAAAGGTTGCAGCCTTCTACAGCAAGGTACCCATGCCTTGCAAGCCAGTCCCTGAGCAGGATCTCAATTCAACTACTCCCACTAAACCCTCTCAGAAGCACATCCCAGATATCAAATATATCATCCTGCTCAAGCTAATGCAGTAATCTGGTGATTACAAGGTAGCTCTTGTTGGGGTGGATTCCAAGTACGCTTCCAAAACATTCAACAAGTTCATCAATACCAGCCAAGTCCTTGTTGCGGAGAAATCCTTGTGTGTGTCAACCATGCTCACCAAGGAGCACAAATGGGCAATCTGCCAGTGGATAACCCAAGATTGCCATCTTGAACTTTAAAATATACAGGCCATGATTAAATCTACTTTTGGGGTTGAGGCCTCAATTTCCTTTTACTACCATCTGCTCAAGGGGATGTGCTTTTCCTGGAAAAAAATCAGGGTATCTCCCTATAATTGGAATAGCCCAACCAACATTGACGCCTGGAAAAAATAAGCAGAGGCATACACTGCCCTCAAAGCCAAGGGGACAGTCAAATTTTATTATATTGAAAAATTGGCATTTGCCTCGTCAATGTGCAATCCATATGGTTATGTCCCAAAAGGCTCCAATGACAGGGTAGCTTGGTGTGCTGCAACTGCGCCACAGCATACTCAATGGTGGCGCTCCTTGGTCCAAAGGGGGTTGAGCTATATCAAATAATTTTGGGTTTTTACAACAGCTGTACCTTCTTGTTATTCCTCCAATTGGTCCAGGAGCACCTGAGGCGTACAAGCCCGGGCTTCACTAATGTTATTGTGCTGGATAAATTTGGTCTCCACAAGGTGGCCAATATTCTTGAATAATTCCCAATGATTGACACCAGCATTGCAGCGGGGCCACAGCAAATTTGCACCTTCTCTTCCTCCCTGCTTATTCACCCTTCCTAAATCCCATTGAGGAAGTTTTTGGGTGGCTCAAGCAAGTCATAAAGTGTGGGACCCCAACTGGGACTGAGGACCTATTTGATTTGCTACAGGCCAGGATTGACACCCTCCCAGCTGAGACCATGGCCAAATTTTATGGCCACACTGATTTGTTCATCTCTGCTTGCCTAGCCAAACAGCCAATCAATTAAAGGCTTAGTGTGTCCAACTTTTTTATATTCTATAATTTATTATTTAAGATTTATTCATTATCATTTTATATTTAGAAGCCTCTAAGCCCACAATCACATTCAGCAGGACTGTCAATGAAGTTATGTAATTTATTTATTTATTTTATATTGATTTTTTATTATGGTATCTGAGGCTATCCCAGACACTTGATACTTGATTACGTGAATATATTTATATCACTATTATCAAATAAATATAAAAATGGGATTGAAAAATTAAATGTAAAACGTACAAATTAGAATTATATTTTATTAACAGATAATTTTATGCTTTTATGAAAACTTTTTCCGTGATATATTTTTCAAAACTTGTTTGCTAAAATAAAAATTATAAAAATTTATTATAATAAAAATAATATAAATTTTAATGAAATTTATTGGAATGATATTTTTTATTAGGTGCGCCTATAGTGAGTCCTTTGGTATTTACCCACCCGGCAATGGAGGTGGCGCACAACCTCCACCGCCACACTGTATACAGTGGATACACCCTGGTTAAAATATTCTTGGCGGCTAGTAAAAGGGAGTATGATGAGGTGGTAGTGAAGCAGCAGCTTCTCTGGCAAGGCTGCAGAACCATAAATTCCAACCAGGACCAGGGCATCCTGAATCACATGGTCAACCAAGTTGTATCCGGGGGGGACCTTCTTGTTGTCCAGGGAGAGCCGGGCCTTGTCAATCCTGAGAAAGACCCTGTCTAGGTCCTTCACGCTGGCGCCCATTCCAAAGTAGAAGAGATACCTGAGGTAAACAACAAGGTGAAGCCTTTGCCCAGCAAAGGCTTCTGTAAACTTGCACAGTTTGTTGTATACTATGCTTATTTTTTTCTCATGTTTAGTTTTGCCAAAGGTAAGATCCATAGCTTCTGGGACCCCTGTCTTGTTGGCACTCCAGGCCAGCCCAAAGTCTGCCAGGAGGATTTTGGTCTTCTTCACAGCTGTTGCGTCTGCAACAGCCAGTTTTGCCACCGCACACCCAAAGTTGTCCAGCAGGTAAGAGATGGTATGCTCCACTGGGAAGCAGAAGCAAGCAGCCGCATGAGCCCGGCCCATCTCCAGTATATTCTTGAATGGGAGCGTTGCCAGGACGTCCCAAACAAGATCAATGGAGTTTACACAGTAAACTCCACTGAGGTTAACCGGGTCCAGGCGTACCAGTTGAGCATTCTTGTAGGCAGTAACTGCCCACTCAGATGCCCTCTTGCCATGCGTCAGCCCAGCCAATGCCTCCCTGGACATAGGAAAAGACCTGTGGATGTGGTACTCCAGCTCCCACAAGACAGGGGAGGACAGATACAACTGCTTGGCCACATGAGTGGTGTAGTTGGAGTAGAATGTGGCGGGGACAAACAGGACCAGAACACGGCGGATTTCACCGTCTATTGTTTCTAAAAAAAAAGTCAAGTATTTACAAATTTTTATTAAATTTATTTTCTTAGGTACCTTCTTGGGTTTCTTCTTTGCCGGCGGCTTTGGCAGGCTTTGCCATCCTTGGCACAAGCAGCTGTGCGGGCATCTCAGTGTCCTCCTTGCAGGCCCTCTTGGCGGGTTTGAGATGTGCATACATATCAGGGCCGTCTGTCCAGACAGACGGCGCAGAGAGTGCAAAGGACTTGAATTGCAAGCCTTCAACTACTGTCTTCTGAATGTTGAGTAGGCGCTCTATTGTCTTCTCAGGTGTGTCTGGTATTTTGGTCATGAGTGACTTGGCGGACACCTTTTTGATTTTGTCCCCTTCAAGGACGGCAGACTTCACCTTTTCCTTGACCTTGCGGTCAATTTCTTTGATTTTGGCAATTGCCAAGTCAAGGTCTTTTAGAAGTTTTTCCAATTCACTCATTGATTTTTTACTAACCTTTTCATATGTTTTTATAGCTCTTGCCCCAATAAATTCTGTATTATTTTGATACAATTGCCTCTTTGTTTATTCCTTTTTGTCTTCACATTACTCCAATATCCCATTTTTTTACCCATTGTGTATATGTTTTACGCTCAACTCAATATGTGTTGTTTGCTTTGTGTTGGCACTGTCCCTTAATTGCCATATTATTTTTAGCACTTTGCACAGCCCCTTGTGAAAATATTAACAACAATTTGGTGATCAACTAAATTTGAATAAGAAAATTATAGGTTAACTTTATTTAGATAAAGTTGTTACTGATCTGAATTCAAAAACTTAATGATAAACTTTAAGCCAATCAGGAGCCAAGTGATAAAGTGATTGTTGTGACATAAAGGGTCATTAATAATTCTTTGATGCATGTGCACTAATTAATATGATTGGCTGGTTGATTTGCCATTGAGCGCCATTGCCGCTGTGGTAAGTTGTTAGTTATGAGAGAGGGGGCTAAACTAACTAAGTTTGGCTCCCATCCTGGGGGAAGGATCCACCAGGACACCATCCAGTGCAGGACTAGTATGGCCGCTCAAAGTGGCGTCCAAAGAGAGGACACAGCAGATAGTTGGGGAAAGTAAGGATCCAGACCCATTAGGATCATCCCACCAAGCAACCAGGAATTGCGCTTGGGAGGATGCTCTTCAATCTCCAAACCATCCTCTTGGGGCAGAACACCAGGAACCACGGGAAGGGGGGCATTAGAGAGCTCAAGCTAGGGGACACTGAGAGAGCCTGATCAAGAGCAGAATACTCAAGGTTGTTGCAGGTGAGACTCTTTACCACGTTTTAACTGACAGCTAGAATGTTCTGAGTGCAACCAGGGATATCCTCAAAAATTTGCATGAACTGATTGGGGTTGGTCCCACAAGTAAAATGAATGTGAAACACAACTCCAAAGGTTTGGAGAGGTGGTCCAAATCATGACCAAGACAGGAGCCAGGGTAAAGGTCACAAATTTTAAGAGGGAAACCAACTTTTTTGTACTGGGAGGAGAAACAAAAGAAAAACAAAATATTGTGCAATTTTTTGGACAGAGCAAAGAAAAGGGAGAACCTGACAGCAGGGGACCCGCAGAACAAACCCAAAGTCAAGGGGACAACAACAGCAAACTATACGCTCTTGAAGAGAGCAGGAAGAGTTGCTTTTGAGAGTATATGGGTGAGCAGAGACAACAGAGCAAACAAGAGACAAAACTGAACTTAAAGTAGATAATTATAAGAGTATACTAACTAGTTTAGGTTTCAAACTTGAATTTTGAAAGCAGGAGAGGTAAGTGTATATGTTATTACTAACTTTAACTCTAGATGCTTCAAAACAGGCACCGTAAACCCAGGGACAAAGACAAGGGTAAGGGATAGTAACTACTTTTGCTAACAGCTTTAGGAAGTTAAAAGTGTCCCCAAAATAAAGGTCTAAAATCTGAAATCAGCTGCTTGAAAGTATAAACTTTAATTTGAAAGAATAAGCAAGCAGGGGACCAAAAGTCCCTTGTCTTGCTTTAAGGGTGGAATTCAAGGTCACCTGACCCAGGGGCACGGGTTTGATTGGCTGCAAGAGAAATTTTGCCAGGCAGATCCAGAAAGCTGGAGGGGTTTACAACAATTTCCAACTTCAATTATGATTGGTTGGGGTCAGATGAGTGTGGCAGCTCACCATTCAATCCAGATGGATTGACATTTAAAGAATTGGCAGTAGCACAACCTGAATGATTCAACTTAATTAATTTCAAGTGTGGACGGGCCCAAGCCAAAAGGTAGTCCAAATTAATCAGAGATTCCTCCCAAGTGGGAACTGAGTTCATCACATTGGTATTTACCACCTGGGAAGGGTATGCTAACACAAATCTCTCATCAATTGTATGGGCTAAATCCTCAAGGGAATTAAGGGGCTTGGCCAGCTTCTGAACAGATTTCTTTGAGTGGCGCGGGAAGATTGTCCTATCCAAGGCTAAAGGGGGGAGTGACTTTACATTGGTGGACTAGTTCTAAACCAGCAGCTGATTGGGCACCAGTCCACCAACAACTTGCTACAGCAGCAATGGCGCTCAATGGCAAATCAACCAGCCAATCATATTAATTAGTGCACATGCATCAAAGAATTATTAATGACCCTTTATGTCACAACAATCACTTTATCACTTGGCTCCTGATTGGCTTAAAGTTTATCATTAAGGTATTGAATTTGGATCAGTAACAACTTTATCTAAATAAAGTTAACCTATAATTTTCTTATTCAAATTTAGTTGATCACCAAATCATTGTTAATATTTTCACAAGGGGCTGTGTTTAAGTGCTAAAAATAACTGTGTTCTGTATCTAGATACATGGCATAGTAAATATATGATTTTATAGACATAAGCTGAACATAAAGAATAAAACCAACTATAAACAAAGAGAACATGAACAATTGAAATTCAAAATAAAGATGATATAAATAGAAAATTTTTGGCAACAGGGGGTTTATTGGGGCAGGGAAGAGTGATGCCTAGTAGGCAGAATAGCCTGGGAAGGAAGAAAAAAGGCAGTGCTGGCCTGGGGGGTCTGGGATTGGGTGGGGCTGGAAGATGGGGGGTAGTGGTGGAAGGGGTAGGAGGATTTTGTGTGATGGCTGCCATATACCGCTTGTCATATTCCTTATCTGTCATTGCCTTGATTGGCTGGTAGGTGGCTGTGGCACGGGATGGGAGGCACTTATTCTTGCATGATTAGTTGCCCATGTTCATGTGGAAAACCATTTGGGCAAACAAGTCAGCCACCATTTGGTGATCAAAGAGAGAATTGTGGTCAAGGACCCCAAGATAGAGGTTGTTGAAAGCCTGAGAGTGGCGCTCCCAGAGTGTATCTCCAATATTAAAGAGCATAACATCAGCCAGATGGATGTCAGCATGACCAGCTGGGTACACAGAGGCCTGGTGCCCGCGTTGCTGGATGACCTGGAGGGCAGTGGAGCACCCTCCATCTGGTGGCTCAAGAAAAACTGGTGTTTGGAATTTGAGCCATCCCAGGAGTTAAGTAATCCACCAAGGATGTGGCCATACTTGTAGCCATTGGTTGAATCTGTGTTTTTTCAATAGTAGACAAAACCCTTGGCTGAAACAGCCAGAAACGCACCAATGAATGTCCCCTTCTTGACCTTCTTCCTCTCTTTTTGGGTGGTGGCTCTTCCTTGGGCGCCAAAATTGTCAAAAGCTATCAATAGCTTATAATAGGAGACAAACATGACATCATCTGACAAACTTGTCAGGCATTGGACCAGGGTGAATTTGATGGCAGGATCATACAGAGAATCTTCAGCGCAATCCCATTGATTGCTGGAAAAATTGGTAAGAATCCGTATTAAAGCCACCTTTCCATGCATCCAGAGCTGCACCATGCGCTCAGACACCCAAATGCCATGGTGCGCAAGTTGCTTCTGGACCTGGTTCAAGGGAAGCTTGGGGTCCCGCTGGAGGAGGTCAAGAATGATTGTGTAGGCTTCTGTGATTTGGGACTCGGGGATCTTCTTGGGCTTCTTGGCTATCCCAATCAGATTCCCTTTGCTCATTAGGTTGTTGAACTCCCGCATTATGATGGCTTGGGTAAATTTCAATTGGTCAGAAATCTGATCCCAGGACAGACTCTGTAGATTCAGTGCCACAATTTCCTGAAGAATTTGGGTGGTGATGATTTATTGCTTGTGGCGCTGGGCTGCAGGAGCTGAAGCCTGATTGGCTGAGGGGGGGCAGGTTGGGTGGTGGTAGAAATTTGTTCTGGATTGAGGTTGCCATCCTGATTTGTTGGTTGGCAGACAGCTTGTGTGGTGGTGGGTACAGGAGCAGAGGCAGAGCTAGACATTACGTGACTACTGAACAAGTCAAAGCCATAGGGGTCGGGGGTCAGGTGTAGGTCAGCTTCCTTGTTACCTGCCTCAAAGGCTTGGTTATAAACAGGTGCCTCCACGCCCTGAGCCTTGCCTCCATTGAAGCTGGCTTGGCTGCTGGCGCTGTCAAAAATGATGTTGCCATTAAAAACCATAAAAAACCTAGGATAAATTCACTAAAAGTAGAAATTTAAAATTTTATGATTTATTTTTATTATAATCTCAAGTCCATATTTGGAAGGTTCTCAAAACCATTTCATACAAATAAGTATCCATAAAAATGAATAAAATGCCTCTGTCCCTAAATTGAATAGCTGTTGATTGGCTGTAAAACTGTTATACCTCTATTATAGGCTGTTCATACTACACATCTTGTGTGACTTCATTTTGTTTTGTGCTTGTTGAATCTTGCTTCTTTATTGCTCAAATTTTGTTTCATTTTAGTCCTTCTGTTGGTGCCTCATATGAATCCTGGCTGGACTATAATATACTTCAGACCCTCATCCATTCATCTCACTTGTTTCATCAGTTCATTTTGTTTATGGTTTAAACTATGCCGCTTGATGTTTGATATAATTTTGTATAATGGGCTAGTGAAATGTTGTTTTTGGTTTGACAGTTCATTTATTAACCAATTTTTTAAATCAATTGAATCCTGAATCTTGTGCAACTTGAATTTTGTTCAAATCTGAAAACATTTTTTTAAATCTGAGGTATTTTTGGTTATTTCCATAGCTTCTAAAACTACTGTACACACCACCCTTTCCACTGTTATTTGTACTAGTAATATAATATAAATTTTCACAGTAGAGGGCCCTGAGAAGCAACAGTTCATAACCACCTCCACTGATGTAGTAAGACTTGGAATTTATGTTTTGCATTAATGAGCAGGATGAGTTTGGTTGCAGCATAACTTTTTAAATCAGAATTAATAGTAAATATCTATAGTTGAAAGTGTTTTTAAAAAATTATTTTATTTATTTTATTGACTTTCACCCCACCCCTTGGTTTTGGCCTGAATCTTTTCACCAGATGCCAATCAGGTGGCAACGTAAAACAGAAGAATATCTTCTTTTATTCTAAATTGTTTTATAAAAAATTCTGATTCCCCTAGTTAGGGAAATCCAGATTCCAAACTTTATACAGACCAAACATAAAAATTTATAGTTTTTACTGTAATTGTTATGCTTTTTATCCATCACAGCCCTAGTAATGGCTAGTTCAATTTCTCTGCAATCAATGGCATATTTGTTAAAAAAATTAAAGATAAAAACTATATGAATTTCTAATGTGAAGCTTTACAATACAAACTTTTATGCAATGAAAATAGGGGCAATTACTAGCAACATCCAGTCAAAATTTAAACACTGCAAAAACTCTATTTTTAATAATAACATAACAGTTTTAATTAGAGTCTTTTTCAATGCCTTCTCCATCTATGTACTGTAAATTCAGAACCTGAACGTAAAAATGCGGGATTGTCAAACCCTTGGTTCAAATTTTGAATCACTTTTGCGGGCAACTCAGCTGAGTGAAACATAAAATATTTAATAAAATCAACCATTTATTTTGATTTTTTTTGGTTTATTTAAATTGGCAAATTTCAAATCTCTTGAGCAGATAACTCAACTAACAAAAGACAAAACTCAGCAAACAAATGCAGGATACATGAATCAGAAATGCGGGATTCTAATGTACAATTTGTGATTTCCTGTATATCAAACAAATCATAGACATCATGTGAAAATTAACAAATCTGAAATTGCGGGATTGTCAAATCCAAGAACCAAATTTCATATCAAAAATGATGTGAATTTGAAATAAATATAATTTATGGGCATCTCAAAAAGGATGTCAATGGATCTAGAGTGGATTTGTGCTGATTCTTTTAGGAATCATAAGCATTCTCAAAAATCACCATATTTCATTTTAGGGCGGCTAAAATTTAGAGCGTAATATTCACAAAATTGACATATATAACAATAAAATTGACTAAAATATACATTCCTCTTCTTGAGTTTAAAATTTTAATAAATTTTTATTATGTCTTCTTCCAACACCAACCAAGTCAATGAGCTGTTCCCTGGCCTTGACAAAAATTATGCAGGGCTACACTGGGTCTCTTAACGGTGAAGCCTCTGTCTATGGCCACTCCCAACCCGCAGGCCCCTCTGCAAGCACTACCCAGAAGTGTGTTCTTTCTCCTGCGTCCTCAAGCATGGCCCTGTTTACCCATCATGCACAGGCAGCTGCTAACCAAAATCCCTTATCAGTGATGGCATCCAGAACAGCTATTTGAGCCATGGGGTCACTCAGAGAGCCCAGAACCCCAAAACAGCCAATCAGATGGCATCAACCAGTTTCTGAGATGGACATGTCCCTCCCCCAGCCAATCAGCCTGCAAGACGCAGAAGAAAATTGATCACCCCGGAGATTGTTCTCAAAATGGTTGAAAAGCGAGAGAAGCTTATGTCCCTTGGGGAAATTGTGGCTGCAATGGGGTTTGCAAAGTCCACTGTGGCTGCAACCCTGAAAGCCCATGCCAACTGTGGCCCCCGCCAAGAAGACCCCAACTGGTGCTTGTACCTCAACCAAAGGTGAAAAAGCCCACCCTCTCATGATGGCCATTATGGAACGTGACCCGCAGATGCCCCTGGTCCAGGTACGTCTCCAGTTGGGACTCCACGGCATCTTCACCAACAAAAGAACAGTGAATTCATGGATGCACAGAGTTGTGGTTGCTGCTAGAATCTTGTTCAATCAAGTTCTCAGTGGCCCCATTTTGGTGGATACCAACCCATACTATGCAACCATTATTAATTTTATTAAAGGAAGAGCAATGAGGGCCCGTAATGACGTAATATTCCTTTTGTATGCTAAGATCTTGGCCAGTATCCAAGACTTTGGAGAGAAGCGCATTCAATCTGACGTGTATAAGCGCGGCCCAATCTTGTATTGGTTTATTGGTGTTTTATTGGCAGTTTCCCCATTGGGCATCAATTATTACTTGGCAATATCAAACACCGCAGATGGGTATGCTTACCAGACAGAGCTCAAGGACATGCTGGAGGAGTGGGCTGCCCAAAACGCCGTGCACACAGTTGTACTGAGTGCTGAGATAGAACAGCAGGAATGGGCAACCAAGGAAATTAGGGCTGCGGGGCATACCTGCTGGTCCTACCCCATCAACTATGCCAACATGAATCTTGCAGATGTATTTCTCTACAATTTTGGTTCCACTCTCAGGCGCTTAAAGCCTGCCACCTACAATGAACTATGCACCCAAATTGATATGGGCTATGAGCTTTTCCCTTCTGTGTTTGTCCAGGACTTATTTGATCTCATCATCTTCTATGCAAGTGATAGTGATAAGTCCAGAAAGGACCCCCGCCTCCCCCCACGCCACTCCATCCATTTTGTCAAGCCCGCATATGTGATGGAAGAAAAATTTGAGTAATTGAAGCAAAACTCTCTTGCTGCCCCTACCCAGTTAACAGACCCTGCCTCCCCAACCCCCCATCAAGATCAAGCCACCCGCCTTCCAACTCTGACTCCCAAGCAACCACCCATTCCCTCCCCACCATCTCTGATGCCGCCCCTTTCACAGGTACAGATGAAGGCAATGTTCATTCCGCCCCTTCCTGCCCCTTCCCGTCCTTTGATTAGTAAATAAATCTTTTCTTGGTGACTACTATTAAAATTGATTTTTTCTTTCAGTTCATAATTAATAATATATTTTTTACATTGTTATAAGTTTCCATGTGTAAAGAATGTTGTACATTTGATGTGGTAGCATATACTTATTTCCGAGGATATTTTCATCATCATCATTAATAAATTGAAGACAATAAACGTAAATATTGCATTAGAATATTGCAATTAGACATCAACTATTGATATTTTGATATTATGTGTATAACTCAATGTATTTAGTTTAATAAAATACATTGTAAACAAGGCCTGTTCATTTTAATTTATTTAAATTGACTGTGTTTATATTACAGAGCCATTAACGCTTAGTACAAATATTAATAGTTAGTGCATTTTACAGCCTATATATTTACCTATTGGTAATAATTCTGTAAACTTTTCAGTCAGATTTTGCAAGGTAATAATAATGTAATGTGTTAATATATTACTGTTTATTATCATTAATTGGCTGATTTTCTTTGATGTGGCAATTGTGCATTTTCTGATGTTTACGCACTAGTATCCAATTGGTTGGCTTCACATCCAATCACAC
Organism: Entomophthora muscae; assembly: GCA_014839935.2. Lineage (NCBI taxonomy): Eukaryota > Fungi > Entomophthoromycota > Entomophthoromycetes > Entomophthorales > Entomophthoraceae > Entomophthora > Entomophthora muscae. Next base: position 94,048 of record QTSX02007193.1, read on the forward strand.
AGGCGATAGGAAAACAAGCCACCACCCTGACCACATCCAGTCTCAGGGTGGCAGCTTGTTTTCCTATTGCCTGTGAAATTGGATGTGAAACCAACCAATTGAAAACCAGGGCGTAAATATCAGAAAATGCACTATTGCCATAGTAAAGAAAATCAGCCAATTAATGATAATAAACAGTAATTTATTAATAAATTACATTATTATAACCTCACAAAATCCGACTGAAAAGCTTACAGAATTATTACCAATAGGTAAATATACAGGCTGTAAAATGCACTAATTATTAATATTTGTACTAAGCTTAATGGCTCTGTAATATAAACACAGTCAATTTAAATAAATTAGAATGAACAGGCCTCATTTACAATGAATTTTATTAAACTAAATACATTGAGTTATGCACATAATATCAAAATATCAAGAGTTGACGTCTAATTGCAATATTCTAATGTAATATTTATGTTTTTTGTCTTCAATTTATTAATGATGATGGCAAAATATGTATGCCTCAAAGATAGTACTATAAAAGCCAGTTTTTTGATGGAATTCAAACAAAATGTCATCAATCTATAACTTAATCAACAAATTAGAAGCTCACCTGCAAAAGGTTGTTGAAAACAAGAAAAACATCAGAGAAATAGTGACAGAAACACTAGGGGACAAGGGCCAGCCACTGATCCAACCAAAAGAAGATGCTCTGAACAAATTGGGAAATATTATAGATGATTGAATAAAAGAAAAATTACTTAATCTACAGGGAACTATTTTATCAAGTCTAGAATTCAACAACGCGGCCTAAAATTTGTGGGAGTTCTGGCAGGGGGCCAAAGAAAACAATGAGAAGATCAGACTAATAGAAGGAATAGAAATTCAAAAGGAAATCAACACCAATGAAGAGGAAACCGACCAAATGGAAACAGATGAAAATGAAACACAAGAAAGAAGCAGAAGCGCATCAAGAAATACAGAAGCTTTATCAAATAAAAATCAAGAGGAAGCACAAGTTACAAGAAGAATAAGAAAAATTAAGCCTAAGAAAATTAATGAAGAGCATCCAACGCTCATGAAGTTTGCTGATATGGCGCCTGTGGCTGAGGGGGCCACAGGGGAAACAATCAGTAAGTTTTTTTATATTTAACTTATATTTATTTTAGTCATCACCAGGGATGGGGATAAAGTCGCGGAAGTGGCGGCTTTTACGCTGAGTTGGTTTTATGGGGGCTACTAGCCTCTGGTGGCCCCTATAAAACAAATAAATAAAAATCAAATAAATAAAATAGTTCAGCAGAATATGAATATGTTTTTTAATAGTGAAGCTCAAATCAGGGAATATCAACCACCCGCGGGGTGCTTGCCATGGATAAGAGAAGCCTATGAACTAGGATCAACAATCAAAATAAAAGATATGAATGAAATTTGCGGGGATTTGAAACTGAACTTTGATGAATACATATATGAAAGTGTTCAAAGGTTCCCATTCTCAAATATCAACAAATACAAAAAAAGTTTAATAAAGACCAATTTTCAAATAGGAAATGAATATCTGAAATCAGCAATTTTTAATGAAATTTTTAAGGCTCTATCAAATAAAGTCAGGGATGCAGTCCTTGTGAATAGTTTTAAACCTTTAATGATATTGTTTGCCAAGGCCTGGGGGGCAGATTCAAGTCAGGCGCCCCTGGTACCCTCTTCAAGTTCAACCAAATGTCCTATATAAATAGGTTAATACAAACGTTCAAAAAATTATGCATGTTCTTGGAGAAATATACCTTGCAAAGGATCCACGTTGTGGTGTACCTGGGAATCCTGCTCCATTGCATACTGAAAGCCAATGTGAAAAAATTAGAAGATGTACCTATACAGATTGACATATGCTGCGTAGCCCTTGACAGACAGAAAACACCACAGGGATACAGGACAGTTGAGCACGTCCTCTATGATTCATTTGCATTGGCAACACTATACAGGTACTATGTGCCCCCCAAAAAACCTGCTTATTGATTCCCTCACCTGTCTGCCTTTTATACGACATTTGGCCACCACCGGGGTGTTGAGCGCCACTCCCCTAGCAATTGGCGCCAGAGTCATCCACCACATACAGAAGAGTATGTGGTCCCAATTAGATGCATTAGCTGAAAATTTAATTTTGGGGTATAATTCCCCGGAATAAACACATTCCCCTTGCAACTTGCATTTCCCCAATAAATAATTTTCCCTTGCAACTTAAAATTTTTATTTTCTTTTATTCTACATATTCACTGTTAAAATCTTTAATATTTTAATACTAAATACTTCACTATTTTAAAATTTTACTTGTAAAATTTTAATAGTAAAATATTTAATATAAAAATATTCAATAGTAAACATTTAATATTAATATTATATATTTTAATATTAAATATTTTACTATTAAAAATATTTAATATTTTTATATTGAATAAATCACAATTAAATAAAAAATTGGTGTATTTTGAATATTTAACCTTTACTATTAAACTTTTAAGATTTTTAATTATATTTTTATTTTAAATTTTATTTTTTATTTTACTTTTTAGTAGGTAAATTATAGTATTAATATATCTAAATATATTACAAGATAATAGTTAAAGTTGTGACCACATCAAATATTTAAAAATAAGTTAAAAATGTTTTTATTTATTATTTATTATCTTGTCAAGTATGGGTACATTTATCACAAAGATAAACATGGAGAATTGAATTTATCCGCATCATGTAGCCCGCTCCACTATTGTTCTAAACAGTTGATTGTTTACAACTCAAATTGCCTTTCCCTTGTAATATGATTTGATAAACATATTTAATATACTTGAACTGCGTCCTAAGTACAAATTAGTAAGGAATACATAAAAATCATTGTTTGCCGTGTCGTGTAGCTACAGTGGCACTGAAATACCAAGGAGCAGATGATGACACGCAAGGTCCAATATGTGGCTTAGAAAAGGCAAAGTACCAAAATGATTCACAATTATTTAAATAAAATATTTTTTTATCTTTTTTTATTATTTATTTATTTGTTACCGCAAAAGCCAATAATATTCAGTGCATCATATAAAAATAAATCCCTCTTATCTAGTATAATTAATTTTACTTACCTTTTCTATGTATTCTTATATGTCTATAATACAATAAACGTCCCATTATTATATATAAACAATAATTTGAGTCCTAATAAAAACAAAATAAATAAAAATAAAAACAAATAAAACCAGGGCACCCATTTATCTGATTGTCTCAGAGGCCAGGACTTTGGGGAGGAAGGATTTTGAGTGCTTGTAAAAAGCTGCCACCACATTGGGTGGCATCGCAAATTGGCTGACCTCAAGAATATTGAATAGGTCCTCAGTGTCCTGAGGAAGGCCTTGTTTCACCTTATTCTTGATCCAACCAAACACCTCCTTGATTGGATTCAGGAATGGGGAATACAGCGGGAGGAAGAGAAGTCTCATTGGACAATCAGCAAGGCGGTGGCTGGAGGAGAGGCTATTCTTGTCAATAGGGGGAACTCGGACACAACCAGATCCACTTTGTGGAGCCCAACATTATCAAGCACAACAACGTTGGTTGTGCCACTGTAATTTATCCAAAGGTAATCCTTGACAACTCAGAGAAAATCAACAAAAGTCCGCTGTTATGGGAACCCTTGATCATTTGGTATTGGTCCAACCCGCGAGGACCAAGAAGCGCAACCATGGAATAGGTCTGGGAACAGACAGCTGCACAATGTGCTACGCCGTCCTTGGACTCCTTCTTGACCCATCCATGCCTAGACCTGAGTGAGGAGGAAAACAACAATTCATCAATGTAGAAGAACTGTACGTTGCCAGTCTCCTTTAGTGCCAGATATGTCTTGGCATAAATGCGTCAATCCTTGATGGTCTTTTCACTGTTTCTGTTGTATGGAGAAACTCTGAGCACCTTCCAAGAGAAGCCCAAATCAACCATTGTTTTATAAACAAGGGTTTTAGAAACAGAAAGCCCAAACTCTGTGGCAAGCATTGATTGGACAGCAAGCATGTCCAGGTGACAATCCCTGGCTACCCACTGCTTGATTGCGTCAATGTGCACAGGCTGCAAGAGTTTTGGCTGCCGCTTAGCCTTGGTGGATTTGGCAATTTGCCCAGTGTTGCCATACTTGGTGTTGATGTCGGCAATGTACCTGGCTGTGACATCAAATTGGGACGCAATATCCCAAACTGCCATTCCCCTGTTTAAGCAGTTGAGGAGAGCTTTACGCTCACTATCTGTCAACTGACGCCGGCCCTTGGCAGGTACCACAGCATCCTGGCTACCAGGCTCAGCACAGGGGATGGGGACCTTTGTGTAGAAGGTGGGATCACGCTTGGTTGCGCTGGCGCCGTCAATGGTGGAATAGATCACAGGCACAGATGGCTCAACAGTGGCTGCCAATGGCTTGTAGGTGGTGTCAAAGACACGGGGGCAGGAAGTAGCAGCTCTTGGGTCAAGAGTGCGGGGCCAGGTGACAACTGGGTACACAGTGGAGGTGTAAGTAACCTCAGTGTTCCCGGTGACCCTGGTGTAGGAGACTTTGGTAGCAGGCCTTGAGAGTGGTTTCTGCCTGGGATTCAAGCTGGTTGATCGGGCCTGGGACGCGGGAGGTGGTTGGCTGGCAATGACACCTTGGGAGGCCTGTGTATTGGCATGACTCCCTTCAAGTTGGGTTCTGGGTCTGTTCTTGGACCCTCTGGGACGCCCTTGTGGACAGGCTGCCCCGCGGGCTGGTGCAGGAGCAGGTTGAGAATGTGATTGATGGTCCATAAAAATAAAATAAATATATATATATATTTGTTAAATATGTATTTATTTGGAGTTATTGGTTTAGTTATGGGTAGTTGTTTTCTCTTGATTTAGCCTTGAATAGTAGCAGAGTTTCTATATCCGTGATTTGAAGTGAATAATATTGTATACTTTCCGGGGTTGGATGATTTTAAAGTTTAATAACTTTTTATGTCTAATTATGGTTATTGAGATTGAGATTGAATTTTTCATTTGATTTTAGTTGTGGTTGAGCTTCTTGATTTGGGTTGGTGTTTCCTAGTGTGCTTACTGTACATTCAATTTAATTTCCAGTTCCCGCAATTAATATCTGAGTTTACTAGTGGCATTCAAAAGTGATTTGAAATTTGGTTCTTGGATTTGACAATCCCGCAATTTCAAAAAACATAGTAAACTTAATAAAAATGGTTGATGGATTTGAACGCTTCAAATCTGATTCCAGTTAATTCATTTTGTCCATAGGAAATATGCAGCTCAACTTGAACTTTGCAAAGTTTCTATGAGTTCCCGCATTTTTAAATATTCAAATAAATACTCACAAAAATCAATTTAATTAAAAAAGGCCATCCCGCCAAAGTGATTTGAAATTTGGACCAAGGATTTGACAATCCCGCATTTTTACGTTCAGGTTCTGAATTTACAGTATGCATCTAGAAATAGTAAGCAATCTAAAACAATTAAGAAAGCCAAAAGAATTTATATGTTGTTCTATTTGTAAAGTGACTTTTAATTTCAAAAATCAAGGTACCAAAGGGTGAATTTGAACCATCCAAAATATATCCTTGTTGAGCTTGGCATTCTTTCTTTGTCTTATCTCAATAAGAAACATGACAACAACCAGCTACCCAACCCCTTTCACTTATATGTGATTACAATGCCTTACTTATCAAATCATAATTTTTATCTTAAAAGCTCAATATACCAAACTAAATAAGCTTTCTCATATTATCTTGTTTCTTTCAAGAAGCCAAATTTTTACAGGGTTTTGATGAAATCTTAATGAGGTTGTTGCAACTTCTTTGGTTGATTCCTTTCAGGAAACCATATGCCCAAGAAATGACTCAATCAATAAGTAAATGTGGCCCTAAAACTTAAGACAGATGCATCACTAGAATTGATCAGGATTCCCCAAGCAGTCCAACTCTTTCCAAAACCACATGGCATATATAATATACCTAGACACCATGTTTCTTATTTTATAACTATATAACACTCTTCTTCTACCATAAATAAATATATCATTATCTTCTCAAATTCCCCCTTCTTTTATATTTTATACTTTTTAGAAGCATATAAACAACATTACAGTAGCTATCAAAGCTTTGGCAACAAGAAAAGTTAGGTCATCTGTAAAAAAGGAATCCAACCAAAAAAATCCAGCCCAGCTCAAAGCACAATAAAAAATCAAGTGATTTATATTGATTAAGAATATATTTGGGTCCCCTTCTATTTTTTTCTAAGCTCATTTGTTTTTTTACACATGGCTTGATTTTGCTTGTTTCCACATTGTTGAAAACTACTGTAGCAGCAAAAGAGAGATAGTTTTATCTAATTTACACAAGAAAAGGTTCCTTCAAAGAAAAAACAAGAAATTGTACTCCTGTAAGGTATTGCTCAATATGGTGCAAGATTATGTACCAAGCCATGTAAGGTGTTGGACAAGTGATTAAGGTCAAAGTGTGGAGATAGAAAATCTCAAAATCAATGGATTTTTTGGTCTCTGCACTTTTTTTCAATAAAAATTTTCCCCAAAAAAATTAATATTTTTCTTAAATTTGACTTTTTTAAAATGTTTTTACTAGTAGCTAAAATCAAAAAACCAAGTTTGAAGTGCCCAAATTGATGCAATTTAAAACACACCTTAAATTAATTTGGCTTTTAAAATAGATATTGTTCATCCTTTTGAATATAGGGGACAAAAGTGAAAGTGTAGAAATTGAAGTCTGGAAGTCTCTTCAATTTAATATTTGAAGCCCCAAAATTAAAAAAAATAAATATCACTTAATATTGATTCTATTACTATATAAATGATCAGAAAAGCTTCATAAACATATCATACTCAACCAAATAAGCTAAAAACTATCATACAGGTTCACAATCACCTGTAAATCATTTGAGTAAAATTTCAGTGATTTTTGTTATGTAAAAGATAGAGTGCTGAATGAAACAAATCTGATATGATCACTTTGTAAATTACTGGGTGTAGTAATAGAGTGTGCAAATCAAAAATGCTTCAAACCAAAATTCAAAACACACTGATTTAGCGCTCACTGATATATTTTAAATTATGATTGGAATTTAATATTTTATTAACTAAGCTCCAATAGGTGTTTATAATTAAAAGTGCGTAAATCAAAAGTGCATTTAAACCAAACAACCACTCTACTTTGAAAACCCATAATAATTTAACCATTTTAAGTTTAAAGCTTAAAATTAGTATTTTAAAGTTTAAAGACTTGCTTTAAAATATAGTAGAGTTTCAAGCCATTTGGGTTAGTTTAAAATGTATTTTTAAAAGGTTTAGTAAAAAAACTGATTTTGGCAGTTTTTAGAAAAATATTAAATTAATTTAATATGTTACTATGTTTCCTTATGTTTTTAAAGAGTGTCAAAATCAAAGTGCCAAAATCAAAACTCCCTAATTGTCTGATCAAAAACCCCTTTTTTGCTCCTTTCAAAAGCATTATAGAGTTAACTTCTCAATTAAATTATTTAGTAAAGCTAACAAAATATAGTAAACAGCACTTTGGCTTTCAGATTCTGCTTAAAAAATGATATTTTTATTAATGATTTATATTCTTTTCACTAACCAAAAATACTAACTTTGAGCTATCTAGATGCCCCCTAAGTCAACTCCCATCAACTCAAAGAAGGCCACCCCTTCCAGATCCAAGAAGCCTGGCCCCAAGACCAGCAAGAAGATCACCAAGAAGGCTGCCAAAGCCATCAAGAAGACCCCTGAACCCTCCCCCTCTCCAGAAGAGGAGCCTTCTGAAGAGGAACCTACCCCCAGCCCCTCCAAGAGCCCAACTGGACACAAGTTTGTCCACATATTCAGGAAGATGAAGAGGAGACGCCCCCTCACATCTCAGAAGAACATGAAGACCTGTACAGCTCTGGAGATGCTACACTAACCAAGGATGGCCTTGAGACCTGGGATATCCTTAAAGTTCATAATATATGCAACTATGAAGAGAAGTTCCAACTGCCGGATATCATGCTCATCTCCTTCCCAATAATGTCCTCCAAGGGCAATGCTGGGTTCTATCATGATGGTTTTATGTTTAAGTGTAATGATGAGCAGAAACACTTGGTGCTTCATCATTACAACTGTGAGGGCCCTGCCTGCCTGACTACAACTGGGTTTACCCAGTTTAAGAAGCTGAATAATCAGCACATCTGACTGGAACCAACTGGGATATATCAGTTCCTAATAAAGTGATACCTGCTCCAGAGGCAGCCTTTTAACAGGGGCCTTACCTCCCAGGAGATAGTCACTAGGGCTATTCACAACTTGACCAGTTTCCAAAAGATAGCTGTTGGTAATTTTGGATCCCTTCAAAGTATGTGAGTGATAATTGCTGGAAGTCTGACAATGTGGGCAGAAGTGCCACCTCCCTCCTTGTACTGGATATACCCAATGAGCTCAGAGTCATCTCCAAGGATAAACAGTTTCTCCTTCATGATGATGGTCCTGATGAGCATAAAAGAACCATCTGCTATGCCATCCAGGAAAACCTTAAGAGATTGATGACAGCTGATATCTGGTTGGCTGATGGAACCTTCTCATCATGCCCTAATATATTTTCCTAGCTTTGTGCATCCATGAGAAGTATGGTGATAAGGTTTTACCAATGGTTTACTTTATAATGTCAGGACAAAATGAAGATGACTATACTCATGCCTTGGAGATTCTAAAGGGGAAGTTGGATCTCCTTCCCCCTACTGATGCCCCCACTTCTACCCCCAAGAGGAAGAAGTCTAAAACCCCAAGCCAGCCTGACAATGAGGAAACATCATAGCCTTACCATACCCACCTCCTTGTTGACTTTGAGCCTGCTCAAGCCAACGCCTTCAAAAAAGTATTTAAGAGCAAGCCTCATGGTTGCTTCTTTTACTTCTGATAATGCCTCAGAAGAAAGCTGCAGAGCTTCACTGAGCTCAACAGACTGGTCACTAGATCAACCTCCCAGAAGCCCAAGGTGGCCTTCAACTCTTTTTCAGCCATTGTCTTGGTGAGAAAAGAGGACTCCAGTAAGATCTATGAGGCCTTTAAGAATACCAAGTATATGGAGGACAATGCTGCTCTATTTGCTCCATTTGTTGATTACTTTGAACACCAATGGATTGGAAAACTTGAGACCAGATGCCATGGAAGAAAGGAAAACAAGATTTAATGGAACCAGTTAAAGTTTGTTAAGAATAAGACCATGAAGACTACTTCCTCCCTAGAAAGCTGGTACAACAAGTTTGCCAACTGTGTTGGGGTGAAGAAACCCAAGTTCAATGTCCTGATCAACAAGCTCAAAGTTGAACAAGCAACAAATGAAACTCTTTACCAGGAGTTTTTAGATGGACGCCAAAGTGTTTCCCAGAGCAGCAAGGATCTCAATAGCTTTGAGATAGTCATAAAAAACTCCCTCCTTCCTTACAACTCTTCCAACTGGCTCACCCATCTTGAGAATATTGCAAAAGTTCTCTAATATTCTAAAATTAAATCTTGTATTGCTTTTACTTTCTTTTAGTTTTATGTTGTGATAATAAAGATTTTACCATACAAATAAGTTTAGAGTAGTTTTTTGTTTATTTTTATATTTTATATTTAATTGAATAAAGTTACATATAAACTCTAGTCTAATTTTGTTTTTAAAAGTAAAAAAGAGGTTCTTTAAAAAACAGCTAATTTAAGAATATTTTTAATATCTTTATATACTTTTTATTGCAGAAATGAACTCTTTGGGGTCTCTTTAGTTTAGAAAATATCTTAAAATATATGTTTTTATAGTAATAAATGTATTTTATTTGGCTTAAAATTAACTTCTGGAAAATAAATTTTTGCACTTTGATCTTTGATATTTTTGATTTCTGCACCCTACATAGTGTTTCAATTTCTGCACTTTTTGGGGGTCCCATTTTCAATTTCTTCACTTTCAACCTTAGGAACGTCAACCTTAGGCACTTGCTCAAGGTGCTGGGGTTCAGATTCAATAAATAAAGGGATTTAGGCACAGTTTGTAAAAGTATCTTTAATGAATCTGCTAAAACCTTATAGTTAGATACAAATGGGTTCATGGAGTTAGTTAATCCTAATAAAACTATGTAGAGCAAGGTGTTAAATAAAGACTTTTTTATAACTAGTAGTATGCCAACCTCAAGATATTCTCTATGAGAATATCTTAAAATGAATAATGAAAATTTCTCCTTTATGTAAAAAATGGTGACAACAAGCCAAATGCTTGTTGTCTGGCTATCTCTAATTTAATTAATAAAAGAACTAAAACAAATCCTTTAAAATTGAAAAGTAATCAATAAATATGTTAAAAAAATTAAAACTAGTAAGAGCTTTAAATTTTAATATGTAATTTCTAAAAGATAAAATAAAGATTTGGAAGACTTAAACTAAATAGGGAAATATTGAAGTAAAAATAATAAAGATTGTTTAGGGTAAAATCACTTAGAATTTCAGCTTAACAGCCTAATATTCTGAAAATCTCTATTTATATTATAATTAAATTCTGTGTGGGGGAATATTAGCAGAGAAAACAAGGTATTAAGTCAAAGTAGTTTGATAAGTGTCAAGAAATACTGATCTATCAGGGTTGACTGGTCCATATTCCCGTCACTAAAGCTATGAGTCAACAATAGACAGGCCACAGCCAGATGCAAAGAATCTATTCCAAAATATGAAGAAACTATATCAAGACTATTATAGTTTGTAATCCAGAATACACCTGAGAAATTCTGGGTCACAGGTCATTGGTTGATCCAGAAGCTTCTATAATTAGGTGTTAGACATTCCAGATTCCAAAAATAGATGCAATCCTGCCAAATAGAATAAAGACAGGAAATTACAACATCCTGTTACACCAAGAAATGGGACAGAAATCTGCCTGTGCAATTTGTGCATTAAACCAAGCACAATATGATACCCTGCCCTATGGATGTCAACTTAGTCTCAACTAAGTCAAGGGATATCCAGGCTGAAGAGGAGAAATTAGTAGCCTAGGATATTATCTCATTCCAAAACTGTATTCAGGTTTGGAATCCAACTCTGGGGGTGAAACTAGTAGCTTGGGGATAATAGGCTAGCTAGTAAGAGTTATCTGCAGCTAGACGCCAGTCTGGTTGCCACCTTTACACTATAAAAAGCCCTTCCAAGATCCTTGGAAGGAAGAAAAATAATAATCAACAACATTACTACTAAACCAAATAGTAGTAGTGTCAAGTACAATAAGAGCATATTATTGATACTTCCAGAATCCTGACAAACCATCTCAGTTGGTGTCACATCTCAAAGACCACAGGAATTTCCCTTTACTTGGCTCCAGTAACAGTAGAACTCTGCCAGTTGCTGCACTCTCACACACCAATTGGAAGCACATCTGTCCCCATAAAGATCTCCCAATCTCAACATGCATATTACCTTTAAAAACAACATCTTTTCTTCTTCAAGAATGCAGAATCTTGACAATAAGCATAGTGGAAATATAGTTTAAAATAAGGAAAGCTTGTTGGCAGAATCCTGAAGATCTTCAGACAGCAGGGAGGGGAACAAAGGTGGCTCATAACTGCAAGTAAACAAAAACACACTACTCTAAATTTTAAAAATTAAGTTTTTCTAAAAGGAGCACTTCAAGACAATGAGGAAAACCACAAAGCAAAGTTCAAAGCAAAAAGGAGCAAAAACAGGTAAAAAAGTTTAAAATATTATTAAAAATTAATCTTCTTTAAAGGTAAAGAATTTTAACATCAAAAATACTTTTAATAAGTGTGATGATTGATATAAGGAGCTATTTGCAGATGAGGTCTTTATATTGGCCAAATTAAGATTGAATGCCTAAGACAGGTAAATATTTGTTGGTTCATTAATATATACTGTAAATTCAGAACCTAAAGGTAAAAATGTGGGATTGTCAAATTGTTTTTGTGTGAGCTCACTAATTTAATGGAGTAACTTTCATCCCAGAAAAACTTACTTTTTTATATGAAAGGATGAAAAGCATTCCATTAAGTTGGTGAGTTCACACAAAAACAATTTGACAATCCCGCATTTTTACCTTTGGGTTCTGAATCTAAAGTATAGCTTTGGTGAATAAAGAGCAGTGATCTAGGCCTTGGGATGGTAAGAAGGTGGCCCCTTACCAGTGGGTGGAATGATAGAGAAGCTATAGCCACCCTGGGATGGATGTGCTGAGATAGTATTGAAATCCGGATACCAACTGGGGAGATAATACAGTTGAATGGCTTATCTAGGAGGTAGGTAGATTTTTTTCTTTCTATAACTTTAGGGCAACCTTTGTTATGGCAGAGTTGCCACAAAATTTGGAAGTGTTCAAAAAATGAGGTATAAAATACCAAATGCTCAAAGAATTGAGAATGAGTAAAAATTGTAAAGTTGAAATATGCAGACAAAAATCTCCAAGAAAAGGCATTGATAAAGTGTAGCCTAAGAAAACTAAAACAGACAACAAAACAATCAGAGATTGGGAAATGATCGCTGAATTTTACAAGTAGAGAATCTCACAAATTGGTTTGACAATTTTCTCAATTTTGAGATTGAGGGCATCAAAGAACAGTTTGGAGTCTGCTTCCACCGCAAAATTGACGCTACAGCCTGTGAAGTATCTCACAGACATGTACAAAATAAGAAGCTTCATATTCTGTAAAATCTGTCAAACTTAAAACTGGAAAACTAGTGTTAAGTTATGGTTTTTATTGAACTAATGCAGTAGTTCTGTTAAATTTTCAAGTGATATTGGGCTTTGGAATAATGCTGATGTTACAGGGGGGAATTTTGTCTCCAAGCCTCCAGGATTGACCAGAAATTGTGTGACGTCATAAATTGATTTTGGGCTGAAAAACACCAAATACCTGATTTTTGGGGTTTCAGGCCTTAAACAGCAGCTTTTTGGGTCCTGTTCAAAGGTACACCTGCTTGGCCACAGCAACCTCCAGAATTAACTCATACAGAATGGAACATCCTCCATGTCAACAATTTTAAAAATTGTTTTTGCTTTATCTTTTATGATTTCAATTAAAAGCTCAAAATAAAAATCAAACATTGCTTCTATTATCAATGTCAATTATTTAATCAAGAAAAAAGAATCTTTAATATTGAAAATAAGAAAAATATTTTTAAGAATTGTCAACATGGAGGATTTTCCATTATGTATGAGTTAATTCTGGAGGTTGCCCTTGGCCACCACCCACTTTCTGTCAATTACTTGATTCAGGTCAAGGTAAGTCTTCATTGGTGTTTTCTGACCAGTAGCTCCTTTTTGTTAGGTTTTCTTGGGGCAAGTGATGCCAACCAAGATGTCTTTATCCATTACAGCCTTAAGGAAGCCTTAAAGTTGCTGGGAAAAGCATGGATTTCTCAGAACCATCATTAGAGTAGCTGTTCAGAGAAGCAGCTGAAGAAATTAATGATTTGGAGATTTTGGGGAAGTGAAGTTGGTTACTTTGGACCTGAAAGCTCAATATAACCACTTGGGTGAGTAAAAACAGTTTTAATGCAAGAGGTATTGTGACAGTCCACATGGAAGCAGTTGTGCAGGCAAGGGTTGATTTGGCTTAAAATAAAGACACAATGCTGAGAATTGATAATGTGCTGTGATTTTAAGACAGGTATAGGCCTAGTAGGGAACATTGGCTAATAGGGAATGTAAGGCCTGCCTAGTAGGTAACAAGAGACTACTAGAGGCAAGTGATGAACCAGCCCAGCAGGGAATTTTGGCTACTGTGGGCTAGTTAGGTGTCTCCATCCAAAAGGGAATGATGGCTGCTAGGGGTGGGGAGTGGACCACCCTGATGAATAACACAGACTACCAGGGCTGGTTGTTGATGTGACCCTGGCGGGTAACGCGGGCTGCCAGGGGAGAGGAGCTAAGATAGCTCTATGTGCCCCTGTGCACTTACAGGAGGTCTGTGAGCATGCACCCTACCTAACAGACTGGTAGGGTGTCCTTGTCTGTGGTTCCATGGGAGCTTTGAGAGGTCTCAAAGTGATTATGGGAGGGCATGGATATGCTCAGGGATGTCATCAGAGTGGTTGATTAGGGAAGCAGATGCAGAACTTGGTGTGATCAGGCCTCTGGGAAGTAAAGCTGATTACTTTGTGACTGAAAGCTCAGACTTAATCACCTGAGTGAGTAAAGACAACTGCACAGACATGAGGATTGTCTGTGGTTGAATGGTCCAGGTGGAGGACACTTGCAAGGGCCCCAGCCAAGTGCCAGTAGCCTTTTAGACTTATTGCCTGAGTCTGAGGTATTGGTATCAGGGGCTGACCATGGAACCAAGGCAGTTCATAGTAGGATCTACAGTGAAGACTAGTAAGAGGGACTTCATGATTGCAGTGAAGACTAGTTCAGGGACTGGTAGATCATTGTGAGAATTGAAACCTAGGTGGTTCATGGTGAGGACTGGACTGAGTGCTGACTGGAAAGGACCTATTGCTGACTGGGAAGGACTGATTGCTAGACTGAGAAGGACCAGGAGATCATGGTGAAAGACTAGCTGAAAGACCAGAAAATCATGGTACAGGCCTGGATGAGGAACTTGAGAATGGCTCAGAAGGACTTGCTGGAAGAAATACAGGAGCTAGAATTCTTGTTTTGGGCTTTTAGAAGAGAAAATGATCAGAAAAAGCAGTTAAAGAATTAATTAATACTGACTAGAGATATTGTTGAGCAACTTTTGTTATTGCTGGTATGTTCAAAGCTACAGATAGATGTTAGCCTTGCCAATGTACTCTACCTAATCCTATGCAAGAGCACTACAGACTACAATAGAATAGAACTTTGAATATAATTACGTTTATTGATACTGGAGTACAATCTAGCCAGCGGCTGCAATCTATCCAGGTATAACTATGAACTTGTCTTCTTTTTCCTTTCAGGCGTCTATATCAATATATACTGCAACAACCCTTCTTCTTTTCCTTTCAGACAGTTCTTGGTGGCTACCTTTGCAATAGGTCCATCTTTGCTAGCTACGCCTATCCTGATTGGCTGTCCTTGACATGTGGTATGCTACTGGCCTTAGCAGGCGTCCATGGCACTTCAGCTACAGCCTATGCTCTTCTTGAGCTAGCCTACTGTCATTTATCAATTGGCTGTATCTTACACGCCTATTATTGCGCTGGGAAACTATGCCGTATTTAGTTGATGCTTAGAAATTGTCCCTGTTCAGCCCTCCTACATTGGAAGGTAGAATTTGGGTATTCCATTTGCAGGGTTTAATCAGTGATCCTTTTCTGGTTGGTGAACCTTCTGTTTATTAATGCAACAAGTCAAATTAGGGATTATACACCATATAATAGCAGACTCAATCCATTAGTGACTCAAAGGATTATCCTCCGTGTAATACTGACCTAAACCAATAAGGAACCCGATTATACGCTGTATAATACTGATCCAAACTTGGTATTTATTAGCCATTTGTATATCACTTGTTTGATATGAACATATAAGTCCATCAGGCTGTGTGGGGCTGAGTTGATACAACATCCAGTAGGGTAGAATAGGTGATATACAATTGATGATTTAGTGATTACACGCCGTGTAATCAATGATATTCATTATATTAGCTAACGTTTATTTGGCGTATAATAGTTACATCAATTATAATAAAGCAAGCAATATACAGTGTATAATCACATCACATTGGGACAATCAGTGATAATACGGTGTATAATTGTTACATCTATTATAATAAACTAACAATTACACAGTGTATAATAACTACACTTGATTAAGTGATAACCAAATGATAATACAGTGTATAATTGTTACATCTATTATAATAACCTAGCAATTACACGGCGTATAACTGTCATATCTATTAATATAATGATGACCAGTGATAATACAGCGTGTAACTGATTAAGATCTGCGTGCAATGATTAACCTGATCATTTGTGGTCAATCAGCCTAATCTCACAGATATGATATAAAGATAAACTTAATTATCATATAAATTAAAAAGCAAAAGAAGGAGAAATAGTTTACAGAAATTAAACTGTAAGCATTCATAGTTGATTGAATTAAATAGATCTAGAAAGAGGCCAGAAACAGGACAGAGAAACTGTGAGAACAAGTGTTGGAGTTCCACCAAAATGATTAGGAAAGGCAACAGGAAAGCAACAGGCAAGTTCAAAGTTGTAAAATGTTGAAGAAAATGTGGAGAAACTTGGGGAAACATTGAAGAATTGAGGGTTTGAAAATCTCTTAAGTGAAACATAGGCAACAGCACTCAAGTTTTGCCAGAGAAACGTGATGGGAATTACAGCAAAACCATTCAAAACGCGGAGCAGTTGTTTATCCAGAGCAAGACAGCGCCAGGTTTGAACCATGGTCAAGAGCAAGTCATTTGGGTGGACTGTTTGGCAAAACCGTTGAATCTAAGTGTTTGATTGGCTGAAGGTCAAAGATTGTTTGGTCAGTGTTTTGAGGACTTTAACTGAAGAGTTAAAGCCTAAAAATGAGGAAAAGAAGCAGAAAAAACAGGGTTTTTATTGGCTAAAGTAAGAGATAAAGTTTAATATGTTGTAGAGAAAGAAAAACTGGATAGTTTAAGCTTTGGAAAACAAGAGTTCTGATAGAGAATCAGGACTGAAACAAGGAGCTACAAAAGAGAAAGCTATCTGAGGATTTTCAGGGACTGACACAAGTGGATTACAAAGGCCACAAGGACTCCACAGAGGATTAAATAATAAGTCAAAGGTGCAGTAGCCCAAGACTCAAGTGCAGGAGTCCAAGACCAAGGAGAAGAAGCCCAAGACCAAGTACAAGGAGTCTAAGATATTGTTGGAGAATTCCAAGGTATAGGTAAATCCCTATTGTTTTCAAGACCCCCAGGCAATATATCAGAAGGCTTCTAAGGGGATCTTCCTTCTGACTGTGAATAAAAGCCTATTTGACCCCTGCTCAAAGTTCCAAGTAGTATAGATAACCCCCATGAGTGAATTGTCCCACATCTTCTACCCTGGCCAAGGGGAAGAGGATAACTATTTTCAGAGTTGTAGAAGGTTTGCCACTAGTAAGACCTCTCAGAAAGAGTGAGAGAGGTTGACTAGACACCTTAAAATGACAGATAGAGGACAGGAGCTTATTGGGAATGGGTTTAATAGGTTGCTGAAAGAATGGTATAGGCCTACAGAAGAGTTAGCACCAGCTGAAGTACAAGTGCATGATGGGAATGCCCACTTAGTAATAGGAAAAATATTGGAGGAGTTTTCATTGATGCAGGCTCAGTATAAACTTCTAGTTAGCCAACACCCTCTACTAGGAAATGACAACTCCTCCAAGCCAGTCCCTGGCTATGACCTAGAACACACTTTGGGGACTGATGACCAGGAACCCCTAGGTATGCATGCTTCTGATGCCCTAAAGTGTAGGTCACTGATGAGGGTCAAATCTAGGTTTATTCTTTTGTGAAGACTTATTACCTGAGCCTTAGGTGTTTACTGATGGGGACTCCCATAATAGAGAAGCCCAAATAGGGGACATCTGTTGAGAACAGCAGAAAGAAGGAGCAGAAGGACTAGGTGAAAATTATCTATAGTGGCTGGAAAAGAAGAAGGAGAAAAGATTTAAAAGGGTTTTAAAAAAATAAACAATATATAGATATATAAAAAGCAGAGGAATAAAGAGAATATTAAGGAAATAATCAATAAAAAAGAATAAATACTGTAAATTCAGAACCTGAACATAAAAATGCGGGATTGTCAAATCCTTGGTCCAAATTTCAAATCACTTTTGCGGGCAACTCAGTTGAGTGATAATTAAAATATTTAATAAAATCAACCATTTAATTTGACTTTTTTGGTTTATTTAAATTGGCAAATTTTGAATCTCTTGAGCAGATAACTCAACTAACAAAAGACAAAACCCAACAAACAAATGTGGGATACATGAATCAGAAATGTGGGATTCTTATGTACAATTTGAGATTTCCTGTATATCAAACAAATCATAGACATCATGTGAAAATTAACAAATCTGAAATTGCGGGATTGTAAAAACAAGAACCAAGTTTCAAATCATAATTGCAATGAATTTGAAATAAATATAATTTATGGGTGTCTCAAAAAGGATGTCAATGGATCTAGAGTGGATTTGTGCTGATTCTTTTAGGAATCAAAGGCATTCTCAAAAATCACCCTATTCCATTTTAGGTCAGCTAAAATTTAGATCATAATATTCACAAAATTGACATATATAACAATAAAATTGACTAAAATATACATTCCTCTTCTCATGTTTAAAAATATAATAAAATTTTTATTATGTCTTCTTTCAGCAACAACCAAGTCAACAAGCTGTTCCCTGGCCTTGACAAAATTATGCAGGGCTACACTGGGTCTCTTAACAGTGAAGCCTCTGTCTATGGCCACTCCCAACCTGCAGGCCCCTCTGCAAGCGCCACACAGGAGTCTGTTCTTTCCCCTGCAACTTCCAGCATGGCTCTGTTTGCCCACCATGCACAGGCAGCTGCCAACCCAAATCCCTTATCAGCAATGGCATCCAGAACCAGCCATTTTAGCCATGGGGTCACCCAGAGAGCCCAGAACCCCAAAACAGCCAATCAGATGGCCTTGACCAGTTCCCAAGATGGACACGTCCTTCCCCCAGCCAATCAGCCTACAAGATGCAGAAGAAAATTGATCACTCCAGACATTGTTCTTTAAATGGTTGAAAAGCAAGGGAAGCTTATGTCCTTTGGGGAAATTGTGGCCGCAATGGGTTTTGCAAAGTCCACTGTGGCTGCAACCCTGCAAGCCCATGCCAACTGTGGCCCCCCCACCAAGAAGACCCCAACTGGTGCCTGTACCTCAACCAAAGGTGAAAAAGCCTACCCTCTCATGATGGCCATTATGGAACGTGACCCGAGGATGCCCCTGGTCCAGGTACGTCTCCAGTTGGGACTCCACAGCATCTTCACCAACAAAAGAACGGTGAATTCATGGATGCATGGAGTTGTGGTTGCCGCCAGAATCCTATCCAGTCAGGTTCTTGGTGGCCCCATTTTGGTGGATACCAACCCATACTATGCAACCATTATTAATTTTATTAAAGGAAGAGCAATGAGGGCCCGTAATGACGTAATATTCCTTTTGTATGCTAAGATCTTGGCCAGTATCCAAGACTTTGGAGAGAAGCGCATTCAATCTGACGTGTACAAGCGCGGCCCAATCTTGTATCATTTTGTCAGGGTTTTATTGGCAGTTTCCCCATTGGGTGTCAATTATTACTTGGCAATATTAAACGCCGCAGATGGGTATGCCTACCAGACAGAGCTCAAGGCCATGCTGGAGGAGTGGGCCACACAAAACACCGTGCACACAGTTGTACTGAGTGCAGAGATAAAGCAGCGGGAATGGGCTACCCAAGAAATCAGGGCTGCGGGGCATACCTGCCGGTCCTACCCCATCAACTATGCCAACATGCATCTTGCAGATGTATGTCTTTAAAATTTTGGTTCCACCCTCAGGCACTTGAAGCCTGCCACCTACAACAAACTATGCATCCAGATTGATAAGGGGTATGAGCTTTTCCCTTCTGCGTCTGTCCAGGACTTATTTGATCTCATCATCTTCTATGCAAGTGATAGTGATAAGTCCAGAAAGGACCCCTGTCTCCCCCACGCCAGTCCATCCGTTTTGTCAAGCCAGTATATGTGACAGAAGAAGAATTTGAGCAATTGAAGCAAACTGCTCTTGCTGCCCCTTCCCAGTCAACAAAACCTGCCTCCCCAACCCCTCATCAAGCCACCTGCCTTCCAACCCTGACTCCCAAGCCACTACCAATTCCCTCCCCACTATCTCTGATGCCGCCCCTTTCACAGGTGCAGATGAAGGCAACATCCATTCCGCCCATTCCCTTCCCTTCCCGTCCTTTGATTAGTAAATAAATCTTTTCTTTGTGACAACTTATTAAAATTGATATCTCTCTTTCAATTCATAAATAATAATATTTTCTTTTTACATTAGCAACAATTCCCATAATTAATACAATGTTGTACATTTTACAAATAGCTTAAAATTATGAGCATACATATTTTTCATCATCATTAATAAATTAAAGACAATAAGCGTAAATATTGGATTAAAATATTGCAATTAGACGTCAACTCTTGATATTTTGATATTATGTGCATAACTCAATGCATTTTGTTTAATAAAATCCACTGTAAACTTGGCCTTTTCCATTATAATTTAATGAAATGGATTGTGTTTATATTAGGGCCATTAACGCTTAGTACAGATATTGAAAATTAGTGCATTCTACAGCCTGTATATTTACTAATTGGTAATAATTCTATAAACTTTTTGGTCAGATTTTACGAGGTAATAATAATGTAATGTGTTAATAGTTTATTGTTTATTGTCATTAATTGGCTGATTTTCTTTGCTGTGGTGATTGTGCATTTTCTGATATTTCTGCACTAGTATCCAATTGGTTGGCTTCACATCCAATTGCACAGCCAATAGGAAAACAAGCCGCCACCCCAACCACATCCAGTCTTGGGGTGGCAGCTTGTTTTCCTATTGCCTGTGCAATTGGATGTGAAGCCAACTAATTGAAAACCAGTGAGTTAATATCAGAAAATGCACTATTGCCACAGTAAAGAAAATCAGCCAATTAATGACAATAAACAGTAATCTATTAACACATTACATTATCATTACCTCGTAAAATCCGACTGAAAAGTTTATAGAATTATTATCAATTGGTAAATATACAGGCTGTAAAATGCACTAATTTTCAGTATCTGTACTAAGCGTTAATGGCCCTAATATAAACACAATCCATTTCATTAAATTATAATGGAAAAGGCCAAGTTTACAGTGGATTTTATTAAACAAAATGCATTGAGTTATGCACATAATATCAAAATATCAAGAGTTGACGTCTAATTGCAATATTTTAATACAATATTTACGTTTATTGTCTTTAATTTATCAATGATGATGAAAAATATGTATGCGCTGAATATAGTACTATAAAAACTAGTTTTTTGATGGAATTCAAAAAATATGTCAACAATCTATAACTTAATCAACAAATTATAAGCACACCTTCAAAAGGTTGTTGAGATAGAAAGAAATATCAGGGAAATAGTGACAGGGTAGCTGGGTAACAAGGGCTAGCCACTGATACAGTCAAAAGAAGATGCCCTGGATAAGTTGGGAAATATTATAGATGAAAAGAATAAAGAAAAATGACTTAATCTACAGGGAACTATTTTACCAAGTCTTGAATTCAACAATGCGGCCTACAATTTGTGGGAGTTCTGGCAGGGGGCCAAAGAAAGCAATAAGAAGATAAAACTAATTGAAGTAACAGAAATTCATAAGTAAATCAACATCATTGAAGAGGAAACCAACCAATTGGAAACAGATGAAAATGAAACACAAGCAAGAAGCAGAAGCGCATCAAGAAATACAGAAGCTTTATCAAATGAAAATCAAGAGGAAGCACAAGTGGCAAGAAGAATAAGGAAAATAAAGCCTAAGAAAATTAATGAAGAGCATCCAACGCTCATGAAGTTTGCCAATATGGCGCCTGTGGCTGAGGGGGCCACAGGGGAAATGATCAGTAAGTTTTTTATGTTTAACTTATAATTATTTTAGTCATCACCAGGGATGGGGATGAGGTCGCGGAAGTGGCAGCTTTTACGCCAAGTTGGTTTTATGGGGGCTACCAGTCATTGGTGGCCCCTATAAAACAAATAAATAAAAATCAAATAAAAAATAGTTCAACAGAATATGAATACTTTTTTAATAGTGAAGCTCAAGATAGGGATTATAAACCACCCGCAGGGTGCTCACCATGGATAAGGGAAGCCTATAAACTAGGATCAACAATTAAAATCAAAGAAATGAATGAAATTTGCAGGGATATAAAACTGAACTTTGATGAATACATATATGAAAGCGTTCAAAGGTTCCCCTTCACAAATATCAATGAATACAAAAAAATTAATAAAAACTGACTTTCAAATTGGAAATGAATATCTGAAATCAGCAATTTTTAATGAAATTTTTAAGGCTCTATCAAATAAAGTCGGGGATGCAGTCCTCGTGAATAGTTTTAAACCTTTAATGATATTGTTTGCCGAGGCCTGGGGGGCAGATTCAAGTCAGGCGCCCCCCCCCGGTACCCTCTTCAAGTTCAACCAAACGTCCTATATCAATAGGTTAATACAAACGTTCAAAAAATTATGCATGTTCTTGGAGAAATATACCTCGCAAAGGATCCACGTTGTGGTGTACCTGGGAATCCTGCTCCATTGCATACTGAAAGCCAACGTGAAAAAATTAGAAGATGTACCTATACAGATCAACATATGCCGTGTAGCCCTCAACAGACAGAAAACACCACAGGGATACAGGACAGTCAAGCATGTCCTCTATGATTCATTTGCATTGGCAACTCTATACAGGTACTATGTGCCCCCCCCCCCCAAAAAAAAACCTGCTAGTGGATTCCCTCACCTGTTTGCCTTTTATAAGACGGTCAGCCACCACCGGGGTGTTGAGCGCTACCCCTCTAGCAATTGGTGCCAGAGTCATCCACCACATACAGAAGATTATGTGGTCCCAATTAGATGCATTAGCTGAAATTTTAATTTTGGGGTATAATTCCCTGGAATAAACACATTCCCCTTGCAATTCACATTCCCCTAATAAATCATTTTCCCTTGCAACTTAAAATTTTTATTTTCTTTTTTATTTTCTTTTATTTTACATATTCACTGTTAAAATCTTTAATATTGACATATTTAATATCAAATATTTTGATATTGAATAAATCACAATTTAATAAAATTGTTATATTTCAATTATTTAAACTTAATTATTTAACTTTTAAGATTTATAATTAATATTTTAATTTTAATTTTTTAATTTTTATTTTAAATTTTAGTATGTAAATTATAATATTAATATATCTAAGTATATTAAAAGACTTTAGTTATAGTTGCCAATACATCAAATAAAAAAGAATTAAAAATGTTTTTATTCACTACTCGTTGAGTACGGGTCCATTTATCACAAAGATAAACATGGAGAATTGAATTTATCTGCATCATGCGGCCCGCTCCACTATTGTTCTAAACAAATGATTGTTTACAACTTGAATTACCTTTCCCTTGTAATATGATTTGATACACATATTCAATATACTTGAACTGCGTCCTAAGTACAAATTAATAAGGAATACATAAAAATCATTAGTTGCTGTGTTGTGTGGCTATAGTGGCACTGAAATAACAAAGATCATATGATGACACGCAAGGTCCAATTTGTGGCATAAAAAAGCCAAAAGTACCATCAACAATTAACAATTATTTAAATAAAAAATTCTATTTCTATCTTTTTTAATTTATTCATTTGTTAGCGCAAAAGTCAATACAATATTTAGTGCATTATAAAAAAAATTCTTCATACCTAGTATAGTTAATTTTACTTACCTTTTCTATGTATTCTTATATGTCTATAATACAATCACACGTCAAATTATTATATATAAATAATAATTTTTGAGACCTAATAAAAACAAAATAAATAAAAAAAACAAAGTAAACCGGAGAGTCCATTTATCTGATTGGCTTGGAGGCCAGGGCTTTTGGAAGGAAGGATTCCGAGTGCTCATAGAAAGCTGCCATCACATCGGGTGGCATTGCAAATTGAATGACCTTGAGGATATTGAAGAGATCTTTGGTGTCCTGAGGGAGGCCTTTCTTTACCTTATTCTTGATCCAACCAAACACCTCCTTGATTGGATTCAGGAATGGGGAATATGGCGGGAGGAAGAGAAGTCTCATTGGGCAGTCAGACAGGCAGTGGCTGTCCAAATGGCTATTTTTGTCAATGGGTGGGAACTCAGACACAACCAAATCCACTTTGTGGAGCCCAACATTATCAAGCACAACAACATTGGTTGTACCGCTATAATTTATCCAAAGGTAATCCTTGACAACTCAGAGAAAATCAAGAAAAGTCTGCTGTTATGGGAGCCTTTAATCATCTGGTATTGATCCAACCCGCAAGGACCAAGAAGTGTGACCATTGAATAGGTCTGGGAACAGACAGCTGCATGATGGGCTACGCCGTCCTTGGACCCCTTCTTGACCCACCCATGCCTGGACCTGAGTGAGGAGGAAAACAACAATTTTTCAATATAGAAGAACTGGACATTCCCAGTCTCCTTTAGTGCCAGATATGTCTTGGCATAAATGCGTCAATCTTCAATGGTCTTTTCACTGTTTCTATTGTACAGAGAAACTCCAAGCACCTTCCAAGAGAAGCCCAAATCAACCATTATTTGTAAACAAGGGTTTTAGAAACAGAAAGCCCAAACTCTGTGGCAAGCATTGATTGGACAGCAAGCGTGTCCAGGTGGCAATCCCTGGCTACCCACTGCTTGATTGCGTCAATGTGCACAGGCTGCAAGAGTTTTGGCTGTTGCTTAGCCTTGGTGGATTTGGCAATTTGCCCGGCATTGCCATACTTGGTGTTGATGTTGGCAATGTACCTGGCTGTGACACCCAATCAGGACACAATATCCTGAACCAACATTCCCTGTTCAAGCAGTTGAGGAGAGCTTCATGCTCACTATCTGTCAACTGACGCCGGCCCTTGGCAGGTACCACGGCATCCTGGCTACCAGGATTGACACAGGGGATGGGGACCTTTGTGTAGAAGGTGGGATCACGCTTGGTTGCGCTGGCGCCGTCAATGGTGGAATAGATCACAGGCGCAGATGGCTCAACAGTGGCTGCCAATGGCTTGTAGGTGGTGTCAAAGACGCGGGGGCAGGAAGGGGCAACTCTTGGATCAAGAGTGTGGGGCCAGGTGACAACTGGGTACACAGTGGAGGTAAGTAATCTCAGTGTTCCTGGTGACCCTGGTGTAGGAGACTTTGGTGGCAGGATTTGAGAGTGGCTTCTGCCTGGGATTCAAGCTGGTTGATCGGGCCTGGGACGCGGGAGGTTGTTGGCTGGCAATGACACCTTGGGAGGCCTGTGTATTGGCATGACTCCCCTTGGGTTGGGTTCAGGGTCTGTTCTTGGACCCTCTGGGACGCCCTCATGGACAGGCTGCCCTGCGGGCTGGTGCAGGAGCAGGTTGGGAATGTGATTGACAGTCCATAAAAATAAAATAAAATAAAAAATATATTTTAAATTAAATATGTATTTATTTGGAGTTATTGGTTTAGTTGTGGGAAGTTGTTTTCTCTTGATATAGCCTTGAATAGTAGCAGAGTTTCTATATCCGTGATTTGAAGTGAATAATATTGTATAATTTCTGGGTTTGGATGATCTTAAAGTTTAATAACTTTTTATGTCTAATTATGGTTATTGAGATTGAATTTTTCATTTTATTTTAGTCATGGTGGAGCTTTGTTATTTGGGTTGGTGTTTTCTATTGTGCTTACTGTACATTCAATTTGGATTCCAGTTCCTGCAATTAATATCTGAGTTTACTAGTGGCATTCAAAAGTGATTTGAAATATGGTTCTTGGATTTGAAAATCATGCAATTTCAAAAAACATAGTAAACTTAATGAAAATGGTTGATGGATTTGAACGCTTCAAATCTGATTCCAGTTAATTCATTCCATCCATTGGAAATATGCAGCTTGACTTGAACTTTGCAAAGTGTCTATGAGTCCCCGCATTTTTAAAAATTCAAATAAATACTCAAAAAAATCAATTTAATTAAAAAAGGCCATCCTGCAAAAGTGATTTGAAATTTGGACCAAGGATTTGACAATCCCGCATTTTTACGTTCAGGTTCTGAATTTACAGTAAATAAATAAAAAACAATAATAAGTTAAATAGTTTAAGAATTATGTAAATTAAGAAAACTAAAAATAATAGGAGATTTATAAGATTAAAATAAATAAAGAAGAATTATAAATAATAAAGTAGAATCTATTAAAGAAATGATGGAAACAGAGAGACAGGAGAAGACAAAAACAACACAGGAAAACTTTGAAGACAGAGCAAAACATTCTGCTGTGGGCTATAGCACAGAGCAAGAGCAAGGCAACAGGATGTGGGTTTTTTTAAGGGGGAATTGCAGAAAAACATTAAAAAATGTTGGGGGAAAAACTTCTTATGTAAAACATAAGGGAAAACAATTGAATTGACCCAAGGAAACATAACAGGAAAACAGGAAAACCATTTGAAACACAGGCAGAGGGTTTCTCTGGGAATCAGGGACAACAGGTTTGAGCAAGGAGCAATAACAGGCAGTCTGGAAACCCCATTCAGATTAATTGACAGATATGGGTATTTGATTAGTTGCAAGTGTAAAGTTACTCCCCCTTTTAGTCTTGAATAAACAATGTTTCCCTGTTGCACTAAGAAAACCTCTCAAATCCCCGCTAAACGCCTGAATTTGCTAGATGGTTTATCACACACAGTTGACAAAATATTTGTCTTGGCATATATCTCTCAGGTGGTATCTGCTGATACCCAGATTTCTGTTCCAACCTGAGAATAATCTCTGATCAATTTGGACTATTATTAGCTTGGTTCCATCCTCATTTAAAGTGTAATACCCAGACATGGTAGGTACTACTTGGGCAAGATATGGTAGGAGGTTGGCAAGTTGAAAGCCAGTCAATGAAGTAACAAATGGGTAGACAGTCATTAACCACCAGAAGACCTTGGCATACATATTGTATCCCCCAAAGCTCCCTGCAAAGTAGTTCAGCATATAATACATTGAGGTATACATTGCTATGGACAGGGTAGAGTGCAGAGATACCAGGGGAGTCCAGGAATCAGTATGAGAAGAGTTGAGCTGTCCCAGATCATAGTTGTAGTCTTGTCCTAATCCTTTGGGCAAAGGTCCAAAGAACTCTGATCCCTGTTGATATCCTCCAATCCCAAGGCAAGCTTTGAGTACAGATGTGAAGATGAGGTGATTCATCTTCCTTGGATTGGAGGTGGCTGGCTGGGGTAAACTAATTAAAGTAGACTTAAGGTGTTAAGTAAGATTGGCTTTATTGAAGGTATTAAACTCAATAATAGCACAAGCTATTACTGAGGAGGGATTCTTTATTTATAGTGCTTTCTGCTGTGCAAAGATTTGCAAATGGAAGTGGAAAGCAGGAGATGGGGATCCCAGAAGTTTGGAGGCTAGAAATGGCAGTTAGTTTTTGGGAAAAAGGCCAAATTCTTGTTCTTCTGTTATCTGTTGTGTGTTTGGCCATTCTTGACTGGATCCAATGATTTTCCCTGGGCATGGAGTCATGTGGTTTTGGCAAACTTTTGGGGTCTTCCTGATTTATTTTTATCTTGGAAAATATGGCTTGGTTGGAGTTTGGACTCAACCTTGTGGTCTGGGCCTCAGAAAACCATTGGCCCTTGGTAGAATTGTGGGTCACATGCAGAGCTTGAGTTTGGCTTTCTTCTGTAGGGCAAGAATAGTTTTTTGAATCTGAATCCTTAATTTCTCTTTCTTCTGAAGAGCAGAAATAGTTTTTAGAATCTTAATCCTTAATTTGCCCTTCTTCTGAAGGGTAGAAATTATCCAGTAATCTTTCCTCAGCAACCAGGGACTTTTCTGATTGGCTGAAATTTATTGGGGTTTCTGATTGGCTGTGGAGTAGAGACTGGGGCCCAGGTGGGTGGCTGGCAGTCAACTGGGACCCAGAGGGCAAGCAGGTGAGCTGGGGGCTGGCAGCGGGCCTGCTGGTGGCTGGGTGGGCAAGTGGATGACTGGCAGGGGCCTGGCTGGGGGCTGAGACCCGGAGGGCAAGCAGGTGGGCTGGGGGCTGGCAGAGGGTGCTGGCGGGTGTGGCGGGCACCTGCCTGGATGATAAATTGTTCCGGCGTTTATTAAGTTCCGTTTTTTCCTCTGTTTGATTTTTATTTTCCCCAATTAAAGGGGGAAATCCTCATTGAATTGGGCATTTTTAACAGAAAATCCCTCTATTCTTTCCCAACATTTTTCTTCAGTAAGAATCTGGTTTATGTCAGGAATGTTCCTGACATAAAGCAACTGCAATTAAACCAATCAGGATGCACTTCTGCCATATCAACAAATTCTAATCAAGCTGGAATTAATAGTCCCCTTAAGCATTCCATAGCACTAGCCAATCAGAGGTTAAACTGGAAATTAATGGGAAACCATCCAACCCACCTGAAACTTCCTTGCAGAAATTCTCCCCTGGCCAATCAGACTCACTGCCTGGGTCAGGTGACCTTGAAAATTCAGATCTTGTCTATTAAAGAAAGACAGGGGACTTTTGGTCTACTGCTTGCTCATTCTTATCAATAAAAGGTTGACTTTATAAATTAAAAATTTTGAGTAATTTTTGGGCCCCTTTTTTGTTGGTCACTTAATTCTTTTAAGTTGTTAGTAAAGATGCTGAACTTTCCTTACCTTCATTGTTGTTTCCTGGGTTCCAGCATCTCTTTCAAAGCCCATAGAGTTAATATTAGCATTAATGTTAAGGTTTACCTATCTTGCTTTCAAACTTCAAGTTTGAACTTTAAAATTAGTATTAAAAACACTATAAACTCTTACTTTAAATTTGAATTTGTTGGCTTTCTACTCTGCCTCTGACTTGCCTTCATCATACGCTTTTTAAAGACCTCCCCTCTTTCTTCTAAGTTGTATAGTCATGTTTCAAAGTCTTCTCTTGCTTCTCAAGCCTTGAAAAACACCCCTGATTTGCCTGGCTGTTATTGTTTGACCCCACCCCTCCCCACAAATGTCTCTTTTTTCCTGGTGCCTTTAAAAATGTTTGTCACTCTGCTGAAATTTATGGTTTTCACCATGGCTCTAGTTCTGGTGATGATCTGGACTACCTCCCCAGACCTCTGGGGACAAATATCCTCCTCAGCCCACTATTTGGGAGGTAACCCCACTCAATTCCTACACCTGCTCAAGGATCTCCCCAGGAAAGCCCAAGATATGGATTATTATTTGTTAGATTAAGCCAAGGCGCCAGCTTAAGCAAAACAAAGCATTTTCACTTCTTTGGTATCATTTAAGTCATAAACTTATGTTTTTTGAACATTAATATAATGCTTAGTTTACTGAAGAAAAGTTTAAGAGTGTGAAATATACAAATAATAAAAATAAATCTTATTTTTATTAACTGTATTTTTTTCTAAACCCCTTTTTTCTATTTTAATAAGCCAAGAATCAAATATATGAGTTGCATGGGAGGTTAATAGTAGCCCCAAAGCTATAATTGCTATTACACTATCTTTGGCTCATATAATTAATTTCTTAGTTATTTTTAGAAAAAAAAGGTTGTTGTATTTAAAAGACTATTTACCCTATGTGAAATATAAGTTTTTGTTATGGGTCCAACTTCATGAACATGTCCTACCAATCCTTTAGTAGTATCAGCTCTCTTTGTTTCTCTGTCATCTGTGCAGAACTTTTCACAGTAATTTATTTTGGAGTACTTCTTAAAATCCTCAAATGTCAAATGCAAAACATAAAGCTCACCATCTTTCATTAAATATGAAAGATTAACATAAAATGCTTTGACTTCAAGGCAGCTTTTTTTAGGCCTAGATTTTCTATCATAGATGTAAAAAAGGTTTTTTGGGAAACATCTGAATTATTTACAAGTGACTCATATAAACCCTTTCTTTCTTCCTTTCTCTCAAAAACCATTTTGAGATAATTTATATTTTTATATAAATATCTTTTTCCTTTTGTTTAAATATTTTAGATAATACACCAAAATGACCATCAACAATACTTTTGCCATGAAACTCAAAAAATCTATTATACTTAATTGTTCCTTTTATAATTTTAGGTACCTCTTTAAAAAGATAATATAAGAATTCATAAGATCTGAAATGATTACCATTATCAGTCCAAACTTTAATATTTTTAATATTGTCAAGGGTCTGGATGTACAAGTATTCCGGCTATTGCCATCACACTTAACATCCAGTCATTGCCCAATTTGGTGCCTTTCCAATATACCATTCAACATACCGGAAATGGCAACAAACCAATATTACATGACTGTCCAGGTATCCAACAACTCAAACCTATCCAGCACATGACCAGCCCCTGGGTTTGGTCCAACTAATATCCCTGCCACAGCTAAATATATATAGGTCTAAAGTATCATCCAATAAAATATACTTCTTCTCCTCCTACTTTTATATTCAAAGCTTCCCCAAAAGGCGCTCCTTATCACTGGTAGCACTACGGTTTTTGACCACGCCAATGAAAGAGAAAATGACTGAACAGAACCCGCCCACCTTTGCTCACGTACTCAACCAGGCCACATTCCAGGAGGCCTGGAAAACGTACTTCTGCGCCCACAACATTGACAAAGATATTCCTAGTGGATGCACCGTATTCAAAGGTCTGGTCATGCCCAAAGCATGCGCCAAGATAATTCAATACAGTTGCTCTCTTCAGCCACAAACAAACGCACAACCACCTATCACAGGTGAAGTTGCCAACACCAAATACATTGGTATTGACAAGTTCTTTGGTAAAAACAAAGAAAACGTCATCAACTGGCTAGACCACACAGCCACTAAACTCTGCGCCAGCCGCATCCCTCATGAGAAATGGGTCCAGGAAGCCAGGAAGCGCCTATACGAGGCCGCAGCTAACTGGTTTGCCACCTGGGTTGGCTCACAAACCAACAATCAGCTTGACAACTGGGAAGAGTTCAAAGCCAACATCACCCACAATTTCTGCGTCACCAAATCTCTTCAAGATATTGCAATACAGCTCAGTGACCTTCCTCAAAAGACCACTATTGCAGCCTACGCTAACAAATTTGAAGAAATACGTTGCAAAATCCAAAACCCAGCACAAGCTGACAACGTACACACCAGAGCATCATTCAGCAACATAATGAAACCCTCTGTTGCTGCCCTCATCTGCCCAGAAGCAAATACCTCAATGCCTGCGCTCATTGCTGAAGCCAAGCGCGCTGAAAAACGCGCTAACATGGAATATGCTGCACGCAACGGCAACCGCTCCTCAAACGGCAATGGCAGAGAAAACACCAATGGAAATAAATGCCAAAATACCAACCATAACAACAGCAACTTCAATTGTAACAACAGCAATTGTAGTCAAAGCGCAAACCGCTCCTATCCCAAGAAAGAGGACACCGCCAAAGTTAACAACACTGAAGTAGCAACCTGCTACAAATATGACCTCACATTCTCTGACCTCAAAGGTCTTAAAACAGAGGAACAGGGAAAAGAGGAGGGGGAACAGGCTTAAGTGCCCCTGTCTCCCCCCAACATGACAAGAAGAAGTACCAAGGCACAAACTTTGCTGCTCGTATCCCCTGTGTCCCGCAATCCTCCATTTTTATGAACGTAAAAATTAAAGATTGCTCACAACTTCTTGTCTATCCATGCACTTAAAAATCACATACACATAAAATTTTATTTGACTCTGGTGCACAACACACTATGGTTAGCAAACCTTTTGTAACCAAGTACAAAATACCAGTTGTCAAATCCAACTTCAAATACACCAGAATGGCAGACAAATCAAAAGTTTTACTTGAAGGTGAAACAACTCCCTTCAGAATTGACCTCCAAGGTATACAAATGTCCATCAAAGGACTTGTCATGAACAACATAAACTACAACATTGTAGCAGGCATGGACTGGTTTACCTGAGTGAATTCCAGTGTATGTTGGAAAACAAAAACCATGACAATAAAACGCAATGGAGTCAATTTCAACATTCTCAAAGAACCCAACGACCTCATCCTAAGAGACACAGTATTTGCCCAAGTCATTTAATCAAGATGACTCTGAACATCTAACCAAAGACAGTACCCTCCACATAATGAGGTACTCCAAATTTAAAAATATACAAACACAAAAGATCCACTGCCCAGAACTTGCAACACTTCTAAATTAATGCGCCCATGTATTTAAAGAAGAACTCACAGAATTACCCCCCAAACAAGAGGTCAAAAATGACATTGACTTATGCAAATCCATTCCCAAACCTGCACCCCTCTACAGACTCTTTTCACATGGAGACCCAAACACTTAAAGCCCACATCAAGGACAATCTAGCCAAAGGATTCATTCACCCATCTGAATCCCTGTGGGGGCAGCAGTTTTCTTTGTAAAGAAAAAAGAAGGATCTCTTTGCTTAGTTACTGACTACAGAACACTAATTGCAAGTACAGTAAAGAATAAATACCCACTTCCCCTCATAGAGGACTTATTTGCAAGGCTCTCCAGAGCAAAAATTTTCTCAAAGATTGACCTCACATCTGGTTACAACCAAGTTGAAGTCAAAGAGAAAGACATACCAAAGACCGCGTTCTGAACACAATTTGGGTCGTTTGAATGTAAAGTAATGAACTTTGGGATAACCAACGCTCCCGCCATGTTTGTCACCATGATGAACCAAGCGCTAAACGGCCTCTCAAACACATTATGTTACCTTGATGACATCATCATATTTTCAAAAAAAAAGAGGAACACCTCACGCATGTCCACAAGACACTCAATTGACTTGCAAAGCACAAATTATACGCTAAGCCTAGTAAGTGCCAATTTATGGAAAAGGAACTCTTGTTCTTGGGCCACATTGTCTCTGACAGTGGCATCAAAGCAGACCCAGATAAAATAAAAGCTATAAATAACATGCAACGCCCCACCTCTGTGAAACAAGTTAGATGCTTTCTCTGTATGGTAGCTTACCTAAGGAAATACATCAAAGACTGTGGAAAGCTCACTGCACCAATCAATGACCTAACCAAATGTAATGCCAAAAATAAATTCATCTGGACTCCAGAAGGTGACAAGAATTTCCAGCTATTAAAACAAGCTTTGATTGAAGCACCAATCTTGCAATACCCTAATAACAACAGGTTCTATGAGCTTGAGTCAGACGCTAGCAACACCGCCATTAGTGCAGTCCTACACATCTGCCAGCCAGGGTAGCAAGATTTCCTGCCAGTATGTTACAAAAGCAGAAAACTAACAAACACTGAGCAAAGGTACCCAATACTCAATAAAGAACTGCTAGCAATATATCATGCATGAAAGAAATGGAGATGTTATCTCAAAGGACACTTAAACGTCCGAGTGCTAACTGACCACAAATCCTTAATCTATTTCAAAACTCAGAACATACTCGCGCGGCGCCAAGCCAAATGGATGTCCTTGCTGGAACAGCTTAACCTGGACATCCAATACAAAAAGGGGGCAGAGCTGGTCACGGCCAATGCTCTCTCTAGGCTATGCCAGCCAAGAGAGGATCATCCTGACCACCTGGACCCTGACTGGCCCAACCTATACAACACTGAGTACAAGACAAAGGGAAAGGACCCCTCCACACACCAACTAACCCACAATATGCTAGTAAGGAATGAAAACATTTCCATATATCAAATGACATGGTATACCAAATCATCAAAGATAAACACATTCCATACATCCCACTTGCACAAAGAGTTGACACTATACTAAGACACCATTGCCTGCTAGGACACACAAAGGCTAACAACCTATATCTCACACTGAAAGAGATAGTATGGTGGCCCAACCTGAAGCAAGACATAATTGATGCTCTAAAAAAGTGTACAGTATGTGAAAAATACGCCAGCACCAAGGCACCACAGCCAATAGTTAACCCAGTACCTGACCCTGAACCATTTAAGGTTTGGGGACTGGATGTAGTGGGACCCTTCCCAGAAACCAAAACAAATCAATGTTTTCTAATTGTAGCCATCAACTTTGCCACATGTTGGCCCATCTGCTGGGCAACAAAAGATCACAAGGCGGAAACAATAAATCAATTCATCAAAAAAGCAATCATAGCAGACTACAGCACTCCAGACTACATCATGACAGATGGATCAAAGGAGCTAACAGGCCACATAGTAAACAACAATCTAAAAACAAAAAAACATCAAACACTCCACAACCTCACCCTACAGGCCACAGGCCAACGGCAGAGTTGAACACCTTTTCGGCAGCCTTATCAGAACCCTGGAGAAAATAATGGATGGCAAAGCCAAAGACACATGGCTGCTATACGTGAAACATGCATTACTAGTATCCTGGGTTTGTACCAATCAAGGGACAGGCTACTTACTGTTTGAACTAACATATGGATACAAGCCAGAAATAGTCACCTGCAATAACCAGCCATATGTAAAAATCCCCCTGGGGAAACCTCCCACAGTAGAACAGAAACCAGCTCTACAACACATACGCCTCAAAGCCAAACTGGCTGAAATAAAGAGACTCAAAACTCAAAAGGTAACCTCAACAGAGGGCCCACTCCCCATCAACTCCCCTGTCTGGGTCCTAGCTGGGAACAGAAAGAAACTAGACTCAATACACATGGTACCAGGAAGAATCATCAGATACCAACCAGACAGGAACACTTACCTGGTTAAGTTCCAGGGTGCCAAAGAACCCATTATCAAAAAGTACCACAGATCTGGCCTCCGCCCTAGCAAAGGAGAACACTCAACCCAGTTGGTGCCCACTAGTAAACAACTCCAGGAACATCATGTGGCAGCCATCAAGATGAAGCCCCCTCCTGATGTACCAGAGTAACCCCTTAAGGGAGTATCAAGGATCCAGATGTATAAGTATTCCAGCTATTACCATCACACCTAACATCCAGTCATTGCCCAATTTGATGCCTTTCCAATATACCGTTTGACATACCGGAAATGGCAACAAACCAATATCACATGACTGTACAGGTATCCAAAAACTCAAACCCATCCAGCACATGACTAGCCCCTGGGTTTGGTCCAACTAATAACCCCGCCACAGCTAAATCTATATAAGTCTAAAGTATCATCCAATAAAATATACTTCTCCTCCTCCTACTTTTATATTCAAAGCTTCCCCAAAAGGCGCTCCTTATCAATATTCTTAAATTTATTATTTTTAAGCAGACTTATCAAACACTGACCTGAAAACAAAGAGTCATGAGATAAAATTTCAAATAAAAAGTCATGATACTCATATTTACTTTTCTCATTTTCTTTAAAAGAAATTGCAAATCCTAATAAAGAAATAGGTATTTTCTTATAAAAACAATTATTTGTCTCTATAGGACCCCCACCTATTTTAAAGTTTTCTTTATAGTCTATTACTATAACACATGAATTATTATCAAGATTATTTATATCACTAATATATTCCTTATTTTGATGCTTATAAAACTTTTTGTGTAGGTCAATAGATTCCAAATTTTCTTTAATAGATTTAGGCAATGGCAACTTCTTTATATTCAAATCCTTTTTCTTCATTTCTAATGATTTTTTTAAGTTGCAAATGTTACACATATCAGTTTGCTTTTGCTTTTAATTATATTATTAGGAATAAGCTTATAGAAAGTGGAAAGTGAAATAGAAATTTTTTTTATTTTCATATCTTCATAAATTTCTTTTTTTGTTTTCAATAATGAGTATTTTATTTTAGTTGAGTATTAACTCAATTCTTTTTGTATTTCTTCATAAATCAATCCAGGGTATTTTTTTAGTGAATTGGCTGGTTGGAAATGAATTTTTTAATATATATTTTAAAATGATTTTTATGTTTTCTTTCTTTACTGAATCATTTTTTCCTTTTTTATTTTTTGAATTTAATGATACTTTTTTGGCATTTTTTATTTTTTTAGAATATGAATACTCATTTTTTGTCATTTTAAATCCACAATTCCAAAGCTCTTTCAAACTGTAGCTTGATGTAACCAATGCTCTTAGGGAAGAAAGGTGCTTGGCAGGGGATTCTGACATCAATTCCTTTAAGTTGTTAAGGAAATCATCTGTCTTGAAATTTTGTATGAAAGGTAAGAAGGTACTTTTTCCAAACTCTGTTTTTAATAAGAAGTGCTCAACAAAGCTGTTAAGATCATTGCCAGCAGTAAAAAGAAATGCTTGTTTAAGCATAGAGATTCTTTCTCTCTTAGTAGAAGCCCCCAGTGAGAAGAAGGGTGTCATATGAGGTGCAAACTTGATAGGTTCCATAATGATAGTGGTTGGGTTCCTTGGCTTGGTTCAGGCAGTTCTTGCTTGGAAATAGATGTGCAGTTATCAGAGAGGAGTAAAGGTGTGGATTGTAAAGTAAATTTCTGTAAAGTTGACTTTTTTAAATACCATGTTAGCTGAGCTTTTGCACTACAGGCATAAATCCCCAACTGACCCCCAACTTATCTCCTTAATTTATCAATATCACCCCTGGAGTCTGATATCATTGTTTATTTACCCCTTTTTATATTCTGGTTAACTGTTGATATCTCAACAAATAGTACTTTAATCTTGCTCAAACTAGTATCATTAGAAAGCCCTTAATCTCAGCTTTTGGAATTCTGCTGCAACTGTATATTTAATACCAATTTAGTATCTTGAAGTGGCTTTGAATGTAAGCTTATAAAACTATTATTTGAAATAAACTAAGCTAATTAAATCTTAAAGTATGATATTTTAATCAGTAAACTAAATTTAAAGTATAAATTATTATTTAGCTTGCTTTTAGTAATCAACTCAAAAACCTTTTTTAAAATAAACTTAAGTTTATTATAACTTTTAACAGTTCTTAAAAAATGAACTTTATATATCTTAAATATATCAAAATAAAATTGTTATTTTTAATCACATATAAATATTTGCTTGTATAATTAAAGTTGTATCTTATTTTTATAGATACAATGACTAAGATCATTTTCAATTTAGTTTAAATAAATTTTAACCTTTATTAAATTTAATTAAATAAAGCAAGATTTTGATATATTGTTTTTTATGTTTGAATTTTTTATATATATTATCTCTAGCATACAGTATAAAAATATAATTTTATTAAATAGTTGTATAAAGCTATTTTATTAAGACTAAATACTTAAGAATTTGAAAAGAAACCCTTTTACTCTCTTATAAGTTCTTATTATATATTTTCTATAAAATTTAACTTAAGAATAAATTACTTATGCTAAATAAAATCACTGAAATTTCAATAAAAGTTTAGTTTTAATTTTAATTTTAGTTTTTTAACTTTTTACTAGATTTTTTTTATAAATTGCTCTAAAATTATTTAAAATGTATTTATTAAATATGCAAAAAAGCTAAGATTTTAGGCAGCAATTTAATTTCCAACAAAAAGCATCATATCAGTTTTTATTATATTTTTTTATTGATCTTTTTAGAATGATGTCATTTTGTACTAATCAGCTTTCAAGAAGTAATGGTATATGATTTAAGATTGTTACTGGCTTTTAATACAGTTTAATTTAGCTGTAAGTAGAAAATGCTTAATTTAATATAGGTTTTTATATTATAAGAATTAAATAAGATTTATTTTGTTAAAATTGTTGTAATTATTTAAATTTATTGATAAGAAAATTAAAACAAAATTTTAAAGTGAAAAGTAGCACAGTTAATAGGAAACAGATTAATCTTTAAAATAATGACCCATATGTGTATTACTAGTGAGAATCTTTTCAAGAGCCTCACCTGTGATGACCTTGAGCTTCTTTCTCTCAACTCAGACCTTGCAACCCTCTTGGGAGTAGACATATCAGTGCCCTGTCCTCTCATGGGGGCTGAGCCCAATACTTGCAAGAAAGAGTTAGACCTCCAGAAATATAATATCAGACACACTCCTTGGTTGCTTGGTGGTGTGGTTCTGATGGGTTTGGACTCCTATT
Organism: Entomophthora muscae; assembly: GCA_014839935.2. Taxonomy (NCBI): domain Eukaryota; kingdom Fungi; phylum Entomophthoromycota; class Entomophthoromycetes; order Entomophthorales; family Entomophthoraceae; genus Entomophthora; species Entomophthora muscae. The sequence goes on from QTSX02007193.1 coordinate 131,752, forward strand.
TTCCCTAGATGTCCCTGTGTCCTTGCTCTGAACGTCCATTTAAGTGGCCATACTAGTTTTTCACTGGATGGTGTCCTGGTGGTTCTTCTTGGATGAGAGCCAAACTAAGTTAGTTTAACCCTCTCTCTTACAGCATGTTTAGGCTTTTTATCAATGTTTTTCATTGGTAAAACAAGGGGAAAAGCTTAATAAATCAGGGGTTGGCAAGGAAAAGTCTGCCCTGATTGACTGAGGTAAATTACAAGGTTTAATTTATTATATAGGGAGAGAAAAACAATGGCTTAAGCCTGGGAGAAAGAAACAGCTCAGAGGGGAAAACAGATTGAAACAAGGGAATCATCCAGAAAAAAAGCCATAGAAGGAGCCCAATACTTGGTAAATCAAAAATCACTCTTCAAAACAGGCTACAATACAGAAGGTTTATAAGAGGATCTTCTTTATTCAAATAAACGCCAATCTCAACCCCTAACCCCTTTTCTTGATTCTACATAGTTTATCATGGATGAAACTCACCATATTTTTTATCATAGCCCAGAAGAGAAGGATGTATACCAACAGAGCTGCAGAAATTTTACCACTAGCAAATCTTCTGATAAGGAGCAGGATTGGCTGAGTGAACAAATCAGGATGACACTCACAGACAAGAAATTTCTGGAAATGGGTTTCAAGAGACTGTTTTAAGACTGATACCACCCCAAGAAGGAGAGCACACCTGCTGAATTGATGGTTTTCAGAGAGGATGCTAGGATGATATTTGTAAAGGTGTTTGAGGAATTTGCAATCTTCTAGGCCAAATACAACACCTTAGCCAAGGGATCACTTCACTTGGAGAATGACAACCTTTCCCAGCCAACACCTGGCATTGAACCAGGACATGTTTTGGTGTATGAGGAGCTAGAGTACCACAGTGGGGCTCTGATTGGCTATCAAGGTAGACATCAGGCTTATCAAGCCAATGGCAGGAGTCTTCTTACCTCTATTAGGCAACTTGTTGTGTATTTTTCTAGGTGCCATCATTGGCAAGTCTACACTGGTGCTCTCATCTTCAAGAGGATTCACAGGTTGAATCAGAGAGGATTTTTTCATGTTTGACATTTCAATACTTGTATTAAAAACCCATGAATCAAACCCCTGGCCTCAGGAGATGCCTTGTGTTGACCAGGGTAGACAGGAGCCTGACAGACTGCCAGTTGGGCCAACCCCTGGCCCGCCAGAGATGCCTTGCCCCAACCAGGAGGAACGGGAACCTGCCAGCCTGTCAAGTATTAAGACTGGAAGTTCAATATCAACGTTGAAAACCCTGGAATTGAATCCTGAACCTCCAAAGGCTAATTAAGTCACCCAGGATAAACAGGGACCTGCTGATTAATTGAGTTGCAAACCCGAGTTGTTGAATTACTCTGAGACCTGCCAGATTCTTAAGGATGATTCCCCAAATGATCACCAGATTGCTATTAACCTGGTGCCACCAAAGGCCCAGACCTATGCAGAATTTGTAGCTTGTCTAAAGGAGGTTAAATCAAGGCCTACTGCTAGCCCTGTCAATGATCACCAGCTGTTGCCAGTCTCCAGTCCAGAATGGGTAATGAAATTGGCCTTCTCAGCTGATATGGCAAACAGCAGCAGCAGAAAAAAGCATTGCCACTTCTGTACACCAGAGCAAGCACAACCAGGATCTGCCTCCCTTAAAACCAAAATCCAAGATTCATGTCCTGCCAGCAAATTGTTCACAGGCCTGAAGTCTGCAAAAAGCAAAGGAGCAAAATCACCTGGTATAAGAACTCCAGTGGTATGGGGATGACCCTATTGTCATTTCTGACAATAAAGTTTTATGGACCTTTGGTTCAAACAAATCCTACCTTATCTAGTCTTAGTGATCTTTCATCTCAACTCTAGCCAAGTAGACAGCAACAGCGCCTATTTTGAAAATAATAATGTCAACACTATGGTAAAGTGACAACCTGGTTTTACTTAATGTCGTTTCCTGGATGTCAACACTTTTTTAATTAACAAAACACTTTGCCCTGAACATTTTCAATATAAAAAATTGTTTCAAAATATCTTATTATACTAAAATAACCCCAGAAAATTCAAAAATGCTATAAAAAATTATCATAAGTAATAAGAATGAGGAGATATAAGCAATTATTTTTCAGTTTACTATGTAAATTACACTCTTTATTATAAAATTATTTTTTATTCCCATAAAAATTAAAATTCCAATGAACCAAAAATAAAGATATTTTATATATCATAATAACTACAAAATATAAGAAATTTCTAATTTAAATTTATTATACTTTATATAAGCATAACTGAAAATATCTCATAGATTAAAGATAAATTAACAACATATAATTTATTTCTTACTAAACCACATTGAAACTGTATCTGAAACTTACCATTTATACCTAAAAAGATTATTACTATCCAAAAAAAATTAAAAAAAATTAAAAGTTTAAAACTAAAAAATATACAGGCAAAGCAAAGCAAGGTTTATGGTGCTAATTAAAGCCACCAGCAAGAGCAGTGGCAACGTCCTCAAGTTACTTCTTAATCTCTGTCACCTTATAATTTTTCTTCACCACCTTCTGAACGTCCTCCTGGTAGTCCTGCTCCTTGGACTTTTGCTTCTTGGGGGCCACCCGGTTGGCCAGATTGCAAAACTTGGAGACAGTTCTTGCTTGCTCCTCCTGCAGCTTAGAGAAGACCTTGTTGTATTTGGGGTTGGCCCCAAACTTCACCTTCAGGTGCTTGTGCCAAACCTCAAGGCTAGAGGTGGTCTTTATCTCCCCCTTGAGGCAGGCGCCCTGGCAATTTCAAGGGGCAGTGGCCTCACTCTTTCCTCTCTGGGCAGTCACTTTCTTGCCCACCCATTAGTGCTCAAAGTAATCCAAGTAACCTTTGAAGATGGTGGAGTGCTTCTTGATGTAAGTGTCCTCCAGAAGGTCCTTAAAGCCAATCCTAGTATGCTCTGGGCGCACAAAAGCCAAGGCAGCAAACTGAGTCAAGGCAAAGTGGCACTTCCCCTTACCATTGTTAAGATACTTCTCAAAAAGGTCCTTCTCACTCTTGAGCTTCTTGACAAGGGCCTGCCTAAAATGGAAGAAGCAGCCCTGGACTTCTCCATTGAAGGTGCCTCAAAGGCTCTGAACTGAGCTTGCTCAAAGTCTATTATGATAACCTTTGGCCCGAGTGAGCGCGCATGAGCTAGCTGCTCTGCAGCTATGATGGACTCATCCTTCTCAGCAGAGGAGGGATTTGCCCTTGTGGCGTGGGTGGGAGGGGGAGCTCAAAGCATCCCAGACAATCTTGAAGGCTCTGGCATAGACCTCTATCTTGGCACCAGGAAGGAGAAAGAACATAAGAGAGATAAACTGGTCATTAAACTGTCCATGCAGGACCCAAAGCTGCTTAAAGAGAGAGGGGCAAGTAGCAAATGTGCCGTTGCACAGCCAGGTGGTAGCAGTATTGAGCTGCTCCAGGTTTTGGGTTGTGGCGTAGGCTATAATCCTATCCTCCACTTCCTGCTCATCATCATGGAGCAGGAACATCTCACCATCCTCTGTCTTCTTGAGGGCATCTGCGAGGACCAGGTCTTCAATTGTAGTGGCGCTCTTGGCCAGGGGATTGAAGGCTTGATGTCTATCACTCACAAACTTGACCAACTGATTGTGGGTTGGCACCCTCTTCAAGTTGGTTGGGGAGAGGTACTTGCAAGCAAGCACAGCCAGCTAGGTGGCAGAAAGATATTTGGAGGTGGGCATCACCTGGACAAGATACCACTTGAGGAGGCGGTCTATGGTGGTATTTGGCATCACACAAGTGTGTTCACCCTTGATGGTTTGGACCAAGTCCCAGCGCTCAGTATTGAGCCGCACTGGGCAGGAGCAGTCCTCACAGGTGTAATGGCAGCTCTTGAAGCCCTGGTTGGCATTGTTGCAAGAGAAAATATAACCATTGGCCACCATGGCCGGCCCACCCTTTACGCTCATGATTGGGAAGTATTTAGGCAAGGAAGAGGGAACCTTAAATTTGCTGTCAATGTTGCAGATGTTGTGGGCCAACAGAGGGTCCCAGGGGCCAGCAGGAGCATGGCAGAAGCCAGGGAAGTAATTGGGGCGGGGCTTTGAATCATCCCCAGATGAGCTTGAAGGGGGAAGTTTGGTGGGGGAAGCAGAAGGGGGCTTATTGTGGTGCTCCTTATGTGCAGGAGACTTATCCTTGGGTGGGGTCTTTTTGCCTTGCCGCCGCTTCTTGGTTGGCTCCTTGTCAGAAGTTGAGTTGTAAAAACTGTGGTCTGTAAGGGAACCATCAGATTCCTCTCCCCCAGTGGAGTAAGCAGGGCTCTTCTCAGGAGAGGGCTCAGGGGAGGGCTTTGGTGAGGGCTTGGGGGATGGTTTGGGGGTGGCCCTCTTTGATGAGACAGGCTTTTTCTTGGTGGGTTTTGTTGGCTTTGAAGGACGCTTAGTACCCTTTGGCTGCTTAGAGGTGTTCTTGTCCTAAAATAATAAGTAAAATGGTTTAAAATAAAGCAAATTATGTAAAAAAAACAAAACAACTTAAAAAGCATTATATATAAAAAGTAAATCTTATATGGTTTTTATTGTCAATTAAAAGGTAAAAAATACTTGTATAGTTTTTATTTTAATATGGTTTTAAATAAAAATTAAAAGTTAAGAGAAATATGAAAAATTATTATATTTAGATATAAATTTTATTTTAAAAATTAGAAAATATGGAAGAGAAAAGTTAAAAATACAACATATCAAAAAATGAGAAGTTTTTACTGTATAAAACATAAATTTTTATATGTGAGAACTGAAAAGCGTTGACATTATGAGTGACAGTTAGTAAAAAAAGCTGAATTCTCACTGTCATTTACAGAAATTGTAGAAATTATTTTTGACAACATTCTCACTGTAAACATTTTTTTAGAAATTTACTATGAAAAAACATAGTACACTTAATTAAATTTATACGGGCTAGCAAAAATTAACCTTTTTCTGTGTATTTTTGTTCACATATAAAAATTAAAAAAAAAACATATGAAAAAGAGTAAAAAAATTATTAAAGTTCTTTATTTCTTTATTAAAAATAATATTTGGGTAGTGGTAATATGATATTTTATCATTGTATATATGCAAAGTTGTTAAAACGTTGGCTAAGATATTGAAAAGGGTAAAGTGTTGAGAACGTCACTTACGACATTCTTTATATGAGGTGACATATTAATTTAGGCTTAATTGTGCCACTCTAATTTTCTTAACTCCACCCCAGCAGATAATCACAAGCAAATGAACAACATTTACAAGTGTTGACATTATTTTTAATAATGAATTCTATATTAACTTACATAGTAACTCATGCTTAAATTATTGGATTGCCGTTAGCCACCAATCCACTTAATATATTAAAGCCAGAATAAGTGCCACATATATATTTATAAGATGAACATTTCAACAATCAAATGTATGTGCACTGTCTTTTTCAATATAATAATTCAATTAAAAAAGATTTTTAAATGTGCACTTAATTTTTTATAGATGTTTCAGTTTTGTTATTAAAAATAAGTTATGCTTAAAAAGTGTCAACATTGACACTTTTACGTCGTTAAAATGAATAAAAAAATAAACTAATTTTTATTAGTAAAAGTACAGGGAAAATCTGGTTAAATTGAATTTTTTATTAAGCTTAATATTAAATTGTGTTGCAATGGCCACAATTTTGTCGTGTTTTCTGGGTTTGCACCCCTGAACGCTTTAAAAAAAATTAAGCTAGCGCAACTAGCAAAAAACAGAAGATTTAGAGTTTTGAGTTGACAGTGACCATGTCAACAAAGCGTCAACATAGCGCTGTCGCCAAGTAGACAACCAGGTGACTACCTCTCTAGAGACCAACCTGCCTCAGGCACTATTCTGTCCCCTGGAGCCCCCTTTGAACCTGTGCATTTTACCAAATACCCACCCAACTCTGCCTACTTGGAGTTTAACTTGGAGAACATCCTCATTGTCAACTCTTTGGCAAGGACTAGAGAGACCAAATGCATATAACGCAAAGGAAAGTAGTATGAGGTGCCTCCAAGACTGTTCAAAGATAAGTACAACTATCTGCCTGCCTACTTTGTCCCCATGACTCCACCCTTAACCCCGCGACCTGACTGCCCAATAGAACCCATCACTGCCGCTGAGACCACGTCCACTCAACTGTTTGGAGTACTCTAAATTACTTTGACAGGAACAATTGACTCTATGGTGCCCAACTCAGGGCCCTTGTCTTTACTTGGGCAATCTGTATCCTATATTATCAAGTTAGCACCCATCCTATGGTGGGCATTACCCACTGTCCTAGCAGTATCCTGCCCTGAACCACCTAATGTATCTCCCTATGCCTGGCTTCATGGCAGATTTGATAAAAAACACAGTTGGCTACCCCCTGGTCCTTAGGACTGGCAGCTCATGGGCAGTCTTGACCAGGGTTTGAAACCTGTTCCAAGCTGTGAGTTTTGAGAGGAGAAGAAATGCCATTCCTGAAAAAGACATAGGGAACCTGAAGCATTAAAGGGGACTAAAGTAAGAAAGAGTAAGCAAAATAAAGTGATAGAGAAGACACAAAGACCAGAAACCCCAGCCAAATAAAAAAGCAAAGAAAAAATGTGAAGCAAACAAGAAGTCACAGCTGGTACTAGTTTTTTTGTTTGGATAACTAGCTGTTCTGGCTAGAACTTAAACCAAAAGCTTTTTAACATAAGGCAGAGCCTGTTAAACTTGAAGTTTCATGTCTCAAAGACCCAAAGTAAAGTAAACTTCTTACTTTAAAGTAAGCATCAAGTTTGAACTTAAAAAGGGATTAAGAAAATATAAGATAGGAAGATTGTGAAGTAATTAAAATAGCAAAAAACTAGACAATTTCAAGCAGAAGCTAAGAAAATAGGGAAAGTCAATCCTATAAGTAGACATACACTCTTTTTCTGGGTGCCCGGGATGGTCTGATTGCAAGTCCTGGTTTTTTTAAAAGATGAAGTATAGTGAAAGTTCCTTGTGATTAATTAAATTATGGATTATTATCCAAATGAGAATAATAATGGGCAAATACAGTTAACCAACAAGTGAGAGCTCTGAAATGATATATTTTAAAAGAGAACATGAGAAGGTTCATAAGAAGACAGCCAAAGAGTATTTTACAAACCAGATAGATTGGGAAACCAGTAAAGTACCAGCAGTGTACAAGGTCTCATATTTCAAGGATTGAACTCCAGAGAGAGGATTTGAAATAGAGGACATCTTCAAACTCATGGCATAAAGATCCAGATCTGCATCAATAAAACTGTAAAAACAGTCCTAATAAAGAGTAAGATGAGTAAAGAAGAAGATTTTATGAATGTATGACTGTTTATTATGATAAATATATAGCTACTGTTGATGATCACATCATCAGCAGTAGTTTTAAAGCTTGTTTTAAGGTAATATGAAGGCCATTCTTTACTGTGATTTTTTTAATTTTTGGGGCATACTATATTCTGCTATAAGTATAAATTGTTATATGAGGCTTTGAGGGGATTTCCTAGCTTTTTTAAGGCTTTTTCAATTGATCAGGGCAGCTTTTACTCACTTATTGTCAAGTGTGTTGTTCATATCTGCTGTTGTTGGCAGTTTTTCTGCTTTTTGGTTCATTTTTCCAGGTAAGTTATTTGGGTGGGCCATTTCCTAGAATTGAACTATAACTATTATATCTTAATTATGGCAATCATATGCTAACCAGAATTGTTGAGATAGTGCCTTTTTGTTGGTAACTACAGTTGAGGGCTAAAAAAATTGATGCAGGGCTTACATAAAGACAAAAAAACAGCACTTGTTAACATAATCAATTAGTGTGTTTATTTTTAGAAAGTCCATGTCTCGCTCAGAATGAGCTATCTTAAAACCCTTGAGTTTAGTGGTTAAAAAACAATCTTACCAGAACAACAGAGTCATGGATTGCCTGAAAAGCTGAGACAGCACTCATTATAACTAGATACCCATAAACACTGGTAAAAGCAGTTATAGCCGCACACAAGGTGGTTAATCCTTACTGTAGTGTTGCAAATTGAGTGGTGAGAGTTGCTACTTGTGAGTCAGGATATACAGGGAATTCTTGGAAATATTGGCTGCTGTTGGTGATTCTACCTCACTAGCAATATCAAACAACTTTTATTCTCTTTCAAATAAGCCCTCTGATCAAGACAAGGGAGAGCCATAGGGCTAGGTCTGAACAGCTCATCTATACCAGGCCATAATTCATACACTGTTGCTATATAAAAGGCTCAACCTTGCTCAAGTATCTCACAAACCTTGCCACTTCTTCTTCTCAGCAGATCCGCAGATTGTTTCAGCTGGCTATCAGCATGCGTAAAAACTTATCAAGTTGTCCTAATACCCGTATACAGTTGGTCATTTGGTCAGCAATGGTTCATTAGACTTGAGTTTTACAGGGCTGCTGGAGTTAGGGTAATTCCTGAAGGTGTTTACAGACATATTCCGGATGTTGAAATTTAGAGAAATTCCTTAAAGCTAATCATAAAAGCTTGGGATGTGGTTGAGTCCCATTGATTATCTGATATCAAGTTGAAGAGGGTGAGAGCAGATTGCTGATGGCCTGAAAACAGGTCCTGATCACTAGCTATAGCAGCAAAGATAACAGAGAGCTTATGAAAGTTCAGCCCAATGACATCAGGTGATGGATCAGGGCTGGGTGGATTTGGGACAAAACTTGATAGCTTGTTGAGCTAGCAGAGGTACAAGTATCAATAGACTGGTAGTGGGATATTATCATGTTATAATGTTTTATGGGTCAAAGATTATTTGGATACCATTGCTATTACAGGTGAGAGCAGACTCTTCTTTAGTTAGCAAGAGGACTGTGGCAGTTGTTTGATCTTTTCTGGAATTCATATAGGATAAGAGATGAGACAAGGACTAGTAGTCATATTGAGGAAGGGGGTAAAATATGCAGTTCTATAATGTCTTCTTTGATATATGAACTCACCACTTCAGGTGAGGAGGGATCACAGACTGGAGCATAAGAGGAACCAGAAAAAGTAGTGTTGGAAGAGGTAAACAATAGGTTTACAGCCCCTGTAGTGAGCACCATTTTTGTTGTGTTCAACTTTAGGCTTGGCTAAAGGGCATATCAGAAAGATTCTAGCCTTAGAACTGGATTTGTACTAATCCTGGGATTACTCTTCAGAGATGACTAGGGGTGAAATACCTTAAGACCCGGACATTTTTTATTATGATGAAAGTCCCCCCTTGGAAGTGGTCAAGAAGGATGCTGGAGCCAAAGTAAACACAAAAATAGTGACTAACTTGTTCATATTTTAAGAAAAGATATTTAAGTAGTGGTTGGGATGGCTACAAAACGGTAGATGGATGGGAGGATAATTAGCCACTAACACAAGTAGAATATAGATCACTTGTCATACTAGATGCAAAGGAAATTGGTTGCACTCCTTTTAAGAGAAGTGCAACCTCTCAAGGCAAAAGGGAAGAAGTGAGCTCTTTGCTAATGAGCTTGGATTTTGAATCCCATAAAGGGCACATCAAAAGCGTCTAAATGTAGACACTCACAGCAACCATGGTAGCTGATTCAGTTTAAAAATTGATTCTTTGGTTGCAAGGTATGCTTCAAAGCCCAATTTAGCAGCTGTTTGCAAAATTGCTGGCTTAAAATCAATGTTGATTTGAAGTCTAAAGACAAGCTGGTATCAGAGTTTACACCGGCAGGCGGTTTTGAAAATGGATTTTATTGAAGCCATGCGATGATTTAAAAAGGAAGAAACATGGCGGAGTTTTCATTGAGGGAAGACTCAAATTCGTAGTCCCGGGGGATCTGCTGGTTGGACTTGATACACTGAAGACATTCCAGGTATCGCTCCTTACTAGGAGGTTCCAGTGGCTTTGGCACGATGCCGTGGCGAGGGGGAAGCAGGTTCAATCTAAGTGACTCGCCACCTTGCGCAACAATAAGGCTTTCATGGTACAACTCAGTGATCCGATTGAAGGGAAATGATGTTGGAACTTTTGTTATGATTTGCTCTATATTGTCACGGGTAGTGGGGTTAAGCGATAATATATACCGGGGAAGGTTGAAAGAAACAGCATCTCCTAGATGACCATTAGCTATGGCCGCTGGCATTAACATGACACTATGGTTATTGGCGGCAAGAGTATTGAAAGCATTGAAGCTATTAGGAATTGAGTGGGATAGCAAAATGATCCGAGACTTCTCTAGAGCTCTTGATTTAAGGAACCGCTCAAGGATATTATTGAAGTTGGGGAGTTCAGAAACATAGCGCTCGCTTTCAAAAAATACAAAGCCGTCACCACAGATTGCAAGAAATAACGAAAAAAAGGCTCGGGAACCAATACCGTTGCCATCGGGATACTTCTCAACCGCTTTACCAAACGACTTGACATGGATTTCAACGAGATAGTAAGAGACAAATATGACTCCAGTCGACTTGGTACCAGAATCGTTCTGAAGAAATTTCTTAACTGCTTCCCTTTCTAAAGGATTGGGCAGTAAGCCACGTTCAACGGGGTTTTGCTCCTGAAACTTGAACCCAATACTTAAGCCTTCGCGCATTCCAGATACGGTGCGCTCGGAGATGGAATATCCAGAGCACCCAAGCAGACGATGAAGATCTCGGACTCCTAGGCCTGGGTTGAAGTCCAAATATTTTTTGACCAAATCCACCATATCTCCCTTGTAAGGATTAACCCGTTTATCTTTTGTCTCTGCCTCGGCTATCAAGGCTTTTTTGCCCCAAGTTTTCTGGATAATAGAGTACACAGTTTGACGGGCGATCTTTAAAGATTTGGATATTTGAAGGTTTGTTTCGCCGTCGGCATGCTTAGCCAGCACAAGCTGGCGAAGGTCGTCAGACACACGATACCTTTTAGGAGTATCCTTCTTGTTTTCGACCTTTATCTTTATTGGTATAGTTGGGACACTGTGATGAGACAACTGATCTTGGGAGCTTTGCCAAGTGTAAAAGCTAGAGCCCTGGGTAGTTATACCTGAGGCTTGCGCAGTTGATTGCTGAAAACTCATCCTGGATTCATTGTTAAAAGTTTTAAGTAAAAAATTTACCTTGACTACCTCGACACTTGCTGGGTGAAATATTAAAAAGCTACGAAATAAAAACTCAACTGGACGAAAATACGCTTGTATGCCGACTAGGTGGCTGCAAATCGCCACCAACCATTACCAAGCGACCTTTAAACCAAGCCATTGTTTTGCACATGTGTGCCCTACGTCATAAACAATATTGATCTCTTATATTGTATAAAATTGATGGAATTCGACTTTTCTTATATCATATTACACTTTAGCTTAGGAATTGCAACGATAGCTCCTTCTCTACATCAGACTGCTCTTTATTTAGGCAACCAACACTTAAGACTGAAAATATGTAAACTTATCAGAAGCAACTCTAATCCATCCAAACCACTTCCAAATCAAAGTTCATACTAATCTTAAAATGTCAGTTTATCTTCAAATTACATCTCAGAATATCCTGACAGAAAAAAGATTCGATAAAGGCCTTGACCTGTTGACATTCAAGGTAAGTTTTCTAAGCATTTCCTTTATCCCCAAACCTCAATGATCTGTCAAAGAAGCAACATTTACCTGAAATAAAGCGAGACACCTTTCACCTATATTGGGCCGTTATAGCGATAAAGATCTTTGATGGTGATATTTTTAAGATAACGAATCTCGTGAAAATTTTATAGCCGGTTTTATCTTGTTAAGACTTATCAGAATTCTGGTAATCTTATGTTTTAATTTTCTAGTGCTAGTTTTTGGATCTTTCAAGATGTTTAGTTCACGTATTAAGGGAATTCTCGAATAGCTTTTTAAGCCTAGCCTTTAATAGATTTTGTTAAGACTTCAAACAGAAGAGTAAACAACAGGCGTATACAAGTAAGCATTCAAAAAGATTCAAGTAATATGAGATCAATTCGCTAGTTAAGTTGAAAGTTTCAAGTAGCGGACGTTAAAGTTAGGCGCCAATGAGATTTTTGGCTATCAAAGTCCAGAAACAAGTAATCGCTAGCATAAATATTTTCAGACCATTCTGAGGATGATTAGTCGAAAAAGGCTTTAGAAAATAAAGTAGCTTATCGTTGACGCAGCAAGTATCCATGAAAATCATAATTTACTATGTGATTTTATTCAAATATTTAAAAGAAGACGTCGAAGCTTGAGCTAAACTTGAATGATAGGAAAAATTAGAGCCCATCACTGGAATTCCGGCTGGGCAACAAGTATTAACGTTATATCGAGGTGAAAGCCCTATCCAGCAGCTTGCACCCTTCCCAGGCCATTCAGATGATTCCGTGATGCTGGGTGCTTTTCAAGTAGAAGATGGGAGCCGCATACATGTAAGGAGAGCGGGAATATTGTATAAATGCGTGTAGGTGACTGAACTATCAGGATCTACTCAAAGGCAAGTCCAGTATCAGGATGTTTCGCTAGTTGAGAAATTCGAAATTTCTGAACAGGAATACGATCAGCGTCAAGGTATACATCTACTATGCTGCTTATTGATCACCTTAGACTCCGTCAGAGCATTTAAGCAGCGCAATCAGCTGGGAAGATTTGCCCCTGAAGCAATTGCTGCAAAGGAAGCCTATAGTCCACTTGGAAATGACTCAGCTGCCCCTCCTTCTGGAATCAGCATTGGCGATAGATGTCAGGTTTCTCCACCGCCAGGACATTCTAGCATGGATGCTCTTTTCCATCGCGGCACAGTCCGGTACATTGGCCTGACTGGCTTTCAACCTGGCTATTGGATTGGTATAGAATATGATGAGCCATATGGAAAAAACAATGGAAGGTATGCATCATTAAAGCTTGCTAGCTAACCCAACAGTGTCAATGGAGAATATTACTTTTCTTGCCAACCCAAGTATGGAGCCTTTGTAAGACCAGACAGAATTCAAGTAGGAGATTTTCCACCCGAGTCTCTCGATTTGGATGAGCTTTGACTTGTCTATTTCCACACATTAAATCAAAAGTGCTTCCCAAACTGCACATCTTTAGACAATAGAAGCTGATCGCGAGTAAGATTTAATAAAGTTACAGAAAATTAAGCTTCTAATTTGCTGGTTTTTGTGATGGGATATATTTTTAATAAAATATTTAAAATAGAAGTTTAAAGTTTTGTTGAAAATAGAAAAAGCTCTTTATAGCTTAATTGTGTACAGCAAACTGACAGTGTAGATATATGGTACTGGCAACATTATCTTGGAAGCCAGGGCTTCTCCTGATAATATGCTGGAGTTATATCACATCTTATTCTTGGCAGGCTCAGAGCTGATTGCCAAGTAAATTATTTCGCAACAGAGAACAACCCAGAGGCAGTAACATATTATGTCAATTAATTTCCCTACAACCGATTTTAGTCAACTTTGATCCAGCTATGATTTTCTCCATATGCAACTTTTTTAGCTTTACGTTAAAGTAAAACCTTAAATAAAGCTCAGTCCTTAGAAAAAGCTACAATCTACATATCTAATTATTTTCATTTTTTATTTATACAAGCTTGATGTTAATTTTTTACCGCTTTAAAGGCTAACTAACTTAAATTTCACTGTCAGAAATAAAATAAAACTGTTAAAGATTTGAAAAAATAGTTATTAGAGACAAAGCTACATTTACTTTGTATTATTGATCTCTTCATTACTGCAAATTTAAAAAATTACATATGAAGAAACTTATAGTTGGGTCAAAATCGTCTGAAACCCAATTGTAGAAAACCTAATTGGCCGAGTATATTCCTACCCCCAGTCAAAGATATTGCAACATCTTTTCAGATGTATTAGAAGGTGTGAATTTCAGTAATTTCTTGAGGATGTCTTAAATCCCCACCTGATTTTTTCCTAAGGTAGTGTTAGGTACCGGGTGAAATAATAGCACCCACCTTATCTTCAACCTATTACTTTTCAAAGAGATGATGCTAATCAAAAACCCTCATCTGTAAGCAAAAAAAATCATCTGTAAAAAAATTAAACTCAGATGCAAACAAAATTAAAAACTAATGAGTTTACATTGATTGATAATATATTTGGGCTCACTTTTACCTTGTTCTGTGATGATTTGATCTTGTTTACAGGTGAGTTATTTTCACTTACAGATGAGTTTTTTTGCTTAGCATAATAGCTTTGAAAACTACTGTAACAGTTTTCTGAGAAATAAAGATCTAACATTATGGCATTATTTCTGGGATTAAGTATAAAACATATGTTCTAAATCTTAGAAATGATGTCATAATGCTGGATTTTGGTATCTTAGAAAACCCTTGTCAGAATACTATGGGTACTGAATAATATGTGTTATAGTTTCCTGGCTTTACAGAAGCAAGATTGAGTATAGCAGACTAATTTTGAGATATTTTGAGTTACAATTCCTTTAACAATGTATGTGTTGTTTGTGTCAAAACAACAGGGTTGACCCCCGGTAAGGTTCCGCCCAAACAGTTCTGTGCCCCACAACCCAACTCCCTCATGACCCAAAGCCAACCGTGGAAGTCAACTCAAATTACTAAATCCAGAAAAAAGATCTAGTGATAATTCCAGTACAATGAAAGGCTCAGTTTGGCACTTCACTCATTACAAGGATCACACAACCCCCTGTCTAATCCAACTGAGTGATCATCACAATCATGTTCCTGTTATCATGATTCACCCCAACTATATAATACCCATATCTCAATAAAGATTATTATCTAGTTTCTAATTATTTTTTCTTTGTAACTCTGCTAAAACAGCATAGTTACAACATTTGGGCTCACTTGTATAATAATACTGTGACCTTGATGACTGGACTGTAGATTTTGATAAAAAATTACTACCTATACTTTTTTACATACTTGGAATATATTTTTGTTAGGATTAAAATTTCCTATTTACCTCCTTGTCTTTCTTTTTTATCTTAATTACATCTGGATCATTTGACATATTGATACTTAAGTTTATTTTTTCTTTATAATATTTAGATGTATTCTTTATTTTTAGGGCTATAGTTTATTTGCAGACAAATATAAACTATTATGGACTTTAGTCTGTGTTTTGGCTTACTTTTATACAGAAAAAATTAGGCTGTTGATATCATGTCGCTTCATAGCTTGGTTTTTTTATAAGAGCTCAATTAAAATATTTATTTGGGATATATTCATTATTTATTTGTCTTTTCTGTTATGAATAGTATGATTGACTAACTGCTTGTTGTATTTTGTCCTTTTAATATAGACTTTATTATCAAACCCTCACTGTTTCCTTTCACAGTTGTTAATGAAAAAGTTGATTCGACAGAAATAGCAGGTTTTTACAAAGCCATGTCTAAGCAGTTTGGGATAAACACCCAAATCTACATATAATTGATAATTAATCACCAACAGGGCTTCATATGTCTTTTAGTGAACCTTTCAAAGAAGACACTGGGGTTTAATAAAAATATGTAAACTAGCTAGAGTAGTCCCAGATAAATAGCATACAACAAATTCAACAAGTCTTCATAATAGAACTTGGGACATTGAGGGCTAACAAGGGCTTCAGTTTTGATTTTCACTGTAAAAATTCCAGTATTGAGAGGAATGAGATAAGAAGTACCCAGGAGGGGACCATATCTTTAATTTACAATACAATTTATAATCAAATTCCAAAAGATATAGTGGAGCAGGCCAACTACTGAATAAATTGAGAAATAAGTTAAAATTAAGCAGATAGTTCTGATTATTTGAGAATTTAGAAGGACTCAACTCTTAGCAGTTAAACAATAAAAAAATTCCAATATGCATCAAAATTATTGACTCAGCAATGTTATCTGAATATGTAACTCCTTGACCATTTCATCATTCCAGTATGTAACAAGTCCAGTACGCTAAGAACCCTTGTGTGTCTAACTTCTGATGACCCTTCTGATAAATGAGAGCATATCAAATGACCCTGAGATTATGTCTATTTATCAGTGTCAGTTTTGTATAGATATTTGGATCCTGATAATTAACTAGAGCTGCTGTAACCTATTTTCAATTGTTGTTTTGATTTAAATCCTTCAAATCCAACTATTTTTGTAATGGTTTCTGGGATTTACCAGCTTTTTGACAGAGACAGTTTATAGTTGGCAGTAAAGGAGCTACTGTGACAGTTAGGGCTTTTGAGCTTGAAATTTATCTGTTAGGAAATAAAAAATTATTATTGTCATTGTGCTCTTTTGTGGCTTGGACCGCAGGCCTTCTTTTAGTGCAACTAATTGTTGTAATGATGCTATGATTATTAAGTATGCACCAAATTCAATAGGATTTCCGGAAATAATGGTAGGATTTTTTAAAAAGATTTTTCTAAATAACAAACAATCAATTTGCTAAATAGATGCACATTTTCAACTAGGCCAAGCGCCTAAAATCAAAGTGCAGAGATTGAAATCTCTAGATCAAGAGATTTTTATCTCTGAACTTTTTTTCAATAAAAGTTTGGCCACAAATCTAATGTTTTCTTAACCTTGACTCTTTTAAATGGTTGTATTAGTAGCTAAAATCAAAAATTCCAGTTTGAATTGCCAAAATTGACAAGCTTAAAAATACAACTTAATCTTATATAGCTATAAAAATAAAATTTATTCCCCCTTTGAATAAATGATGTTGCAGCCAAAATGATTACCTCAGCTGCCACTTTATCTCAAAATACACAAGGGGTGCTCAGCAAGCTGCCTCATAACAGATATAATGACATGTTCTCTCTCAACTCCCTTGGATTGGCAGGATCCTGTATTTTTCTTATAAGTAAAAAAAATCTTATTATGGTATAAATACCATACATGACCTTATCCAACCCATGTTTGAACCTTATTTGGATCACTGTCACTATGCCACCCCCTTAATGGCTCAATGCTTACTATTTTGGTATAAGAATCCCCATTATTCTCAATAAATAACATCTTATTTCAAATTCTTTTGTTGGTTTTTTCTGGACTTTTGTCTTCCTCAAACCTAATAATGAGCTATAATTTGTTCAATTGAAACAAGTGGGTGGAATTATATTGTTAATTAGTATGGATTATTGATTTTTATTTTTTCATGTGCAACTTCCTTAGGCTCTGAACTTGGTTTTGTTTGTCTATCTCAGCAGCTCTTAAACGTACAGCACTTCTAAATGTGTAATTAGCTTTGTGTGGATGCTTTGTTTGAAGGGCAAAATTTAGGGAGATGCCTCATACAGCTTGCTATTTTCTATGCTAAAAATAAAATTTATGGTCAGGTTTTGTTTTTGGCTTTGTAAAATCTTAATACAGTAGTTTTCAAAGATATGGCGCTAAGTGAAAAAAAACTCATCTGTAAGCAAAATCAACTCATCTCAGAACAAAGTTGAAGTGAACCTAAATATATTGTTAACCAATATGAATTCAAATTTTTAACTTTCATTTGCATCTGAGTTGATTTTGCTTACATATGAGTTTTTTTACTTGGCGTCATAGCTTGGAAAACTACTGTATAGATAAGTCAATTTTAAACTAGGAATCATTAATGATGCCATGAATTAACCTTGAAAAGATATACAATCTATATCATTGATTTAATTTTAAAGTATATATCATTGATTATCTATTTTTAGGGTTGGGTTTCAGGGATGGCGATGTAGCCATTTTTGAATAAGTCGGTCTTGAAAGGGGAAGGAAGCAGATTCTCGAAATTCACAATGTTAGCAAGGACTTCTGTGATGTAAGCTTTGGGGTAGGATAGACCAATGACACTATCATCCAGAGTCCATGACTCCACCAAGTTTCTCTCGGTGGATTTTGAAACTTCCAAGTATTTGATATAAACAGAGTGTGAGAGTTGGCGAGGCTGGAAGGCCTGGTCTTCAGACGATTGGTGCTTCCAATAATAGTTGTCCCAGTTTACAACCATTAGCTAGACAATGAAGTCAGAGTCGCATACTTTAACAAGGCGCTTACCAGCACTGTGGGCAGATTCGACTCCCAGATGTTCAGAACGAACCTTGACGCAGACCGATACCGATGCTTGCCAATCAAATCGGACAGGATTGTAGCGCTCCAGGGAAGGGTGCTTATTGGCTGCTTCTCAGGGCTAATCATATGAGTTGAAGTTGATGGAAATGCTTACTTAGAGTGCTGTGTAGCTATGGATAGCTTGTAAATCTTGGCGACTTCTTGGGGAGATGCAATGTTTACAGAAGTTACCATCTGAGAATCGGTCAATATTTCTCCTAAAGAGGCTTGGCAGGTTGGACAAAGGATCTATAACAATTGAGGTTTGTAACATTTGTTTAAGGAGATTGTATAACTACATATTCAACTAAGAATAAGGGCTACTTGCATGACATAAGAAGCTTTGAATTTTTGTATGAAAAGTAAGTAATTGGCAATATCTAAGACTTGAAAATTAAGAGGACGTCATTCATGGTACTTTATTTAATCAAACAACAAGAAGGAATCTTTGAACCAATGATAGATAGCCTAGAATAAATTTTAAATAATACACATACCTTCTTATCATCAGAGACGTTAGCAAGCCTTGATATATTCACCAAGAGGTAATTCGCTCCAACAAGAAGTGTAGATGGGTTAGGGCAAAAGAGCTTATAGAAGTGAGGAGTGTAGTCTTCACTGTGACAAACCCAACAGTCAACTAACTCCTCCCATCCCTCGTTTGGAAGATTGCGGAATCTGGTGAATAAAGGTTGTTTGGTTGCTGTACAAGCGTCACTTGCTACTGGAGTATCTTCTTTAGTGATAGATAAATTAGAAAACTCCAATGCAATTTCTTCTGGCAGAAGAGCAGCGGTAATTGCAGCTTCAAGAATGGTTTTTTCATTCGCCTTTTCTACGCACTTTTCCTGGCTCGGGCTGGGAAGTAAAGATATATCTTCTTTGGGAAGTTGTGTCAGAAAAGAAGACTGACATTTCAGGCAAAGAATACTTTCAACAGCTTGGAAATACTTTGCATCCCAAATCTGCCCTAATTTTTCATCAAGATCATCTAGATCCGTTTCGATCATATCAAAATTGATATTCTCTTTGTTGGTCAACTTGAACCCCAAGGTAACCACCCGCCGGAAATTGGGCTCTGGCTTGGCTTTTTTCAGATTATCATCTAGGGTCAAGATACTAATCTCAAACGGCAAATCAAGTTGAAAAGTATTTAAATGTTCAGATGGCTTAGAAGTGGGTAAATTTTTCGCTTCTTGACTTGAAACTTCCAGTACAAGTATCACACTATTTTTAAATGAGTATAGTTTGATTGGAGCCAGAGTGTGATCAGGTTTGGTTGTTGGTGGGCTTGGCCGGAAATGAAACTTTAACTTTCCAACCTTTTTCAAAAGCTCAACCCGATCAACAAAGCTGCCTTTGGACATGATAAATAAAAATGCTATAAATATTAAGACAAGTTTTGGTACCAAGGCAAATTTAAGGATTTGAAGTGGGTTTTAAGAGACTGGAAGTTAAAGCCAAAATATACCCGCAAAGACGTTTAAATAAGGATACCTGATAAAAGAAACCCGTGGGTCAACAAATAGATCAGTTCACAAATATGTTTTGATAAGAAGACTAAATTAAAAAGAACTATATAAAAGGAGCCTACTCCCAAAAATTTAAATTATAAAAAGTAACACCCTCTTCAAACTTGGTTTCTTCTAATAGCGGTTTATATGTTAGGAAGAGTTGACTTAGACAAAATTACGTTACCGGCTCAATGGTTTAGTGGTATAATTCTCCCTTAGGGTGGGAGAGGTCCTGGGTTCGATTCCCAGTTGAGCCCAATCTTTTTGTTTTGTTAACCTGTGGATACAGTATTTCCTAAAAGAGGGTGGGGTGAAAGAAGGGATACATTTTGAGATATTTAAAAGTATTTAGGATTAATAAGTAATTTTACAAAAAAATAGATAAGTTTGTGGGTGATGTGGTTGTGTTTCGAGATAATAAAAAAGGTTGGAAGTAATTTAAAACTGAATTGCAAGAATTTAAAACTATTTTGTGGTCATTAAAGATTAAGCGATGTGAGTTAATGGTTTCTCATGTTTTTGAGTTATTTCTATAAGGATGGGTTTGAAATAATAGACTTCGGTTAATATTGGTGAACCAATGTTAAATAATGGTATCATAGCTTAAAAATCAAATGTGGATATTTCACCTGGACAAAAAATGATGTCAATTTCAATAAAATAAAATAATTACATAATCTAATATATAACAAACACTAACCATCTCAATGGTTCAAATAATAAAACTATATTGCAGTAGTTTTCACAGCTTTGGTACAAAGCAAAATCAACTCATCTGTAAGCTAAAACAACTCAAATGCAGACAAAATTAAAAACAACAAATTTATATTGATTAGCAGTAGATTTGGGTTCACTTCTGTTTTTTTATCTGAGTTATTTTTGCTTACAGATGAGTTTTTTCTTAGCACCATAGCTTTGAAAACTACTGCATAGCTCCTGAAACAACTATTTAAACTCTCATTAGAGAAAATTTTCTCCCTTGATAAGAGGTTTACATTTTCACTTATCTTTAGCCAATACACACCTGCTGACTGACTATGGGTAAAAAACTGTAGTTTCTTCTGAAACAATTCACTTGATCAGGGTTGGGATAATAAATGATGAAAATTTTCTCCATTTTGTAAAGAAAAAACTTTATCAAGGGTCATAAATTGTCTTTATTAAGCTGTATAAATAAGAGGCTACTAGAAACATTTTATCTTTGCATGTTGTTATATTGTTCTGTTATTCAACTATTATGTGGTTATTTAGGGTCTTGTTTACTAATATTGGTGTAAATATATTATCACTTTCTTTATAGATGAACACTGCTTCAGTATCTGTGTGATCCTGTCTCATTTCCTGTTTTCTTGATCTAATTTTTGATATATACCTCCTTGTTTCACCTATTTTATTTTCAGAATTTTTTTCTCAGAGGCTCAATCAATTTTTTCTTCATCTTTCTATAATTTCAGAGATCCACTCATTGGGGAGCCTTTCTTCAATTGAATGAAGAAGGCCCTCAGGTTAAACTTAACTAACATGGACCCTACTGGAATCTCTATCATTAACATGTGTAAAAGATGACCAACTAAGTGGAATCTCCCAAAAAAGGGGTGAGGGGATTTAAAAGATAGTAGACACTAGTGTACCCCAAGACCAGCCAAGAAGCCTTGTGATGGATAATAGAAGAGAACCGAGCTGTTTCTACATAGGGGGCATGGTAACAACATGGACCAAAACAATACCAAATGAAGTCTTCTGATTTATCTGTGAGAGTAGGTTCAGGAGTTTTGAAGTTACATTAGCTTGCTCATAACTAATTAACACACAAAAAGTCCAAACAATAAGGATGAGCTTCATGTTGTTGATGGAGAGCCTTATTTATCTACTAATCAAAGGTTTAGAAGTTTAAAAATATGGATTTATTGACTAAGATAGGAATAAAAATTGTTGGAGCAGTTTTGTTAGGAATGACAATTTGGATGCTCCTAAATATCAAAATATGAAATCAGAGTCAAACCCTGGACAAAACCCTTTGTGAACCGCCAGACTCATAGGCTGGGAACACAATAACCCACTGCTAATTGATGAAGTTGCTGCCAGCCCACCAGGACCTGAACCCTTAGCTGCCCACAGGATTCTGCAAGCAAACCACCAGTGCAAGATGCCAGGAATTTCCCCGAGGTGCCAACGCCTGACACCGGCGGTTTGCCCAGTGAAATAGACAAATTTCTCCCTTGAAGTTATTCTGAACTCCCCCAAAGTCCCAGGGAAGGCACTGAACCCAAAGAGGCACCCAATACCTGAATCAATAAACAGAAGGATTCAAAGTCTTCTCACCCCAAAGCGGCCAGTGACAAACCCCCAGTGCCAAGCGCCACACTGCCATCTGAGACACACAATGTCAACCCGCCCAAGCCCAGAAAACCCAACCAGGTAGTGAAGCCTGGCAGTGTGATATAAATATCTGCCAGGCCAAGATCAACTCCCATCGTCATTTTTAAATAAAGGTTATGAGATATTGGTTTTCCCAACTATTGCCGTATTTTATTCTTGCCATCTTCCAGTTAACACTAAGATTGTCTGCCCCCCTGCCAGCCCGCCAGCTACGTACTGCCCGCCAGGTGCCCCCTTTGGTCCTGTCCATTTCACAGAGTACCCCTTAAAGCCTGAGTACAAGGACTACACCACTGACAACATACTAGCCTGGGATCCCTTGGCCAGAACTACCGAGTTAACCAGATACAACTGAGAAGGCCCTTGGTACGTTACCAAACCCTGCCTGTTCAGAGATAAATACAACTTTCTTCCCGCCTACCAAATGGACATGAAACCACCTGTCACCCCCAAACCAATGCCTGCCTCTGCTGCTGAGCTCCCACTGGACCATACCAACAAGCTTTTTGGAATTGTATATATTACTCTCACAGGAGTCATAGATACTATTGTCCCAGCCGCTGGTCCGTGATTGTGGGTGGGCAAGTCAATGTCCTATCTCATTAAGTTAGCACCAATCCTTTGGTGGGCTCTGCCCACCCAGTCCGCAACCTGCCAGTTCCCAAACACTAGCAAGCCGGCCAATCAGGGTTGGTTCCCTGACAAGTTTGGTCAGGATGAGGAGATCAGTTTAAATACAGAGTGAAATGAAGAATAGTCAGAGTGGTTACCAGAGGCTGCTGCAAGGATTGATCATGAAGAATTGTCTTGCAGGACTTCAGCAAGCTGCAGCCTGCAAGGCAGGAAGCAGTAAGGTTTTCTGGTGCTTGCAGGGTGCATTTGGGCTGATGGTTATATGTTTGGAAGGATTTCTTATTGGGATGGGAGTTATTTCCTTGGCTTGGGTGATCTTTGACTTCTGGTTGGTTGTTTAGGGCAGCAGGAGTTGCAGTGAAGGCATTAAAGAATGTTTGGGGACTTTGATTGGTGGTTCTACACACTGGGGTATTTTTGCTTATTTTAGATTTTATATTGGAGCCCTTATGATCATCCTTGTTGTTGTTGTCCTTGTTGTCGTCCAAACCCAAGATTATTAATTTTATAATAGTATTTATTTAGTTCAAAGGGTTTTAAATTTTTTTTTGCATTTTTTTGGTTTTGAGTGTATAAGTAAAGAGCATTGATTTTTAAATTTTGAATGTAGATTTAACAGCTTGTCTTTAACTGTTTCCAAGGCTAAAATTCAAAGTTCTGTATTTATGAAGAGATTGTCCTCTATTTTTTTTGTGCCAGACCCAATTAAAAAATTATTTTGTGTAGAAGAAATGAAATTCATCACATATAATAATAAAATTATCTTTCTGTCTTATCTTTCTCACATCCTATAATATTTCTGTTATTCTTTCCTTGCTATTTGGTTAATTTTCATGTTACAGTAGTTTTAAAAGATATGTCACCAAGCAAAAATACTTCAGATTTAAACAAAATAGACTCAGGGTTAAGCAAACTCCAAGTTGGGCAGGTTTTAGATGTCAAATAATTTAAGTATTTCTGATGAACTGGTAAAATGTAAGCCAATAAATAAAATATCACTACTGTAAATTCAGAACCTGAACGTAAAAATGCGGGATTGTCAAATCCTTGGCCCAAAATTCAAATCACTTTTGCAGGATGGCCTTTTTTTAATTAAATTGATTTTTTTAGTATTTATTTGAATATTTGAAAATGCGGGAACTCATAGACACTTTGCAAAGTTCAAGTCAAACTGCATATTTCCAATAGACAAAATGAATTAACTGGAATCAGATTTGAAGCGTTCAAATCCATCAGCAATTTTCATTAAGTTTACTATGTTTTTTGAAATTTTAAGATTGTCAAATCCAAGAACCAAATTTCAAATCACTTTTGAATGCCACTAGTAAACTCAGATATTAATTGCGGGAACTGGAATCCAAATTTAATGTACACTAAGCACACTAAGAAACACCAACCCAAATAAAGAAGCTCCACCACAACTAAAATCAAACTAAAAATTCAATCTCAATAACCATAATTAGACAAAAAAAGTGATTAAACTTTAAAATCATTCAAATACGGAAAGTATATAATATTATTCACTTCAAATTGCGGATATAGAAATTCTGTTACTATTCAAGGCTAAATCAAGAGAAAACACTACCAAAACTAAACTAAAAATCTAAACAAAACACATATTTAATCTAAAAAATAAATTGTTATTTTATTTTTATGGACCATCAATCACATTCCCAACCCACTCCTGCACCAGCCTGCGGGGCAGCCTGTCCACGAGGGAGTCCCAGAGGGTCCAAGAACAGACCCAGAACCCAACTTGAGGAGAGTCATGCCAATACACAGGCCTCCCAAGGTGTCAGCGCCAGCCAACTACCTCCCGCATCCCAAGCCAGAACTACCAGCTTGAATCCCAGGAAGAAGCCACTCTCAAGGCCTGCTACCAAAGTCTCCTACACCAGGGTCACCGGGAACACTGAGGTTACTTACACCTCTACTGTGTACCCAGTTGTCACCCGGCCCCGCACTCTTGACCCAAGAGTTGCCACTTCTTGCCCCTGCGTCTTTGACACCACCTACAAGCCATTGGCAGCCATTGTTGAGCCATCTGCGCCTATTGTGTATTCAACCATTGACAGCGCCACTGCAAGCAAGCGTGATCCCACCTTCTATACAAAGGTCCCCATCCCCTGTGTTGAGCCTGGTATCCAGGATGCTGTGGTATCTGCCAAGGGCCGGCGTCGGTTGACGGATAGTGAGCATGAAGCTCTCCTCAACTGCTTGAACGGGGGAATGGCAGTTTGGGATATTGCGTCCCAATTTGGTGTCACAGCCAGATACATTGCCAACATCAACACCAAGTATGGCAATACCAGGCAAATTGCCAAATCCACCAAGGCAAAAAGACAGCCCAAACTCCTTCAGCCCGTTCATATCAATGCAATCAAGCAGTGGGTAGCCAAGGATTGCCACCTGGACACACTTGCTGTCCAATCAATGCTTGCCACAGAGTTTTGGCTTTCTGTTTCCAAAACTCTTGTCTACAAAACAATGGTTGATTTGGGCTTCTATTGGAAGGTGCTCGGAGTTTCTCTGTACAATAGGAACAGTGAAAAGACCATTGAGGATCAACATATTTATGCTGAGACATATCTGGCACTAAAGGAGACTGGCAACATACAGTTCTTCTATATTGACAAATCATTGTTTTCTTCCTCACTCAGGTCTAGGCCTGGGTGGGTCAAGAAGGAGTCCAAGGACGGCGTAGCCCATTGTGCAGCTGTCTGTTCCCAGACCTATTCCATGGTTGCGCTTCTTGGTCCTCGCGGGTTGGACCAATACCAAATGATCAAGGGTTCCCATAACAGCGGACTTTTCTTGATTTTCTCTGAGTTGTCAAGGATTATCTGCGGATAAATTACAGCAGCACAACCAACATTGTTGTGCTTGATAATGTTGGGCTCCACAAAGTGGATCTGGTTGTGTCCAAATTCCCCCCATCAACAAAAACAGCCACACCTCCAGCCACTGACTTACCAATTGTCCAATGAGACTTCTCTTCCTCCCACCATATTCCACATTCCTGAATCCAATTGAGGAGGTGTTTATTTGGATCAAGAATAAGGTGAAACAAGGCCTTCCTCAGGACACTGAGGATCTATTCAATATTCTCAAGATCAGCCAATTTGCAATGCCACCCAATGTGATGGCAGCTTTCTATGAGCACTCAGAATCCTTCCTTCCAAAAGCCCTGGCCTCTGAGCCAATCAGATAAATGGGCTCTCCGGGTTTTATTTGTTTTTATTTTTATTTATTTTGTTTTTATTAGGGCTCAAAAAATATTATTTATATATAATAATGTGACATTTGATTGTATTATAGACATATAAGAATACATAGAAAAGGTAAGTAAAATTAATTATAATAGGCATGAAGAATATATTTTTATTATAATGCATTGAATATTATATTGACTGTTGTGCTAACAAATGAATAAATTAAAAAAAGATAGAAATATAATTATTTTATTTAAATAATTGTTAATTGTTGATGGTACTTTAGCTTTTTTAAGCCACAAATTGAACCTTGTATGTCATCATCTGATCCTTGTTATTTCAGTGCCACTATAGCCACATGACACAGAAACCAATGATTTTTGTCGTAACTGTGCTGTTTTAGCAGATTTACAAGGGAAAAAGATTTAGAGGATAGATAATAATCTTTATTGTGAGATAGTGATTATATAGCTATTGTGAATCAATGGATAGAAGGAACATGATTGGTGATCACACGGCTGGACAGAAGAGGGGGTGGCTTGATCCTGTTAATGAGTCAAGCGCCAAATTGAGGTATCCACCATGAGGGATCATCATTTGCTCATGTTGACTGATTTGGTAATCCAAGTTGACTTCCGGATTGGGCTTCGAGTGGCCAGGTAATTGGATTGCAGGTCACAAACCCACTTGGTTGGAACCTTGCTGGCGGGTCAAGCCTGCGGTTTCAACACCCCCCAGCTGAAAGTCAGCCTCCTCAGGAGGCAGGTCGTTGGGGAGGTCGTCAGGAGCCCGGGCGCCATATTGAACCAGTTGTTGTTTGGTGGCAGGCAGGGCGGTTTCTCGTTGCTTTTGTCTCACTTTGCAAGGTCATAGGCAATCATGGTGTAGCGTCTTGTCTTGCTTACGTTTCCTGAGCCCTTGCACGAGGTAAGTGTTATTGTTGTTTACCTTTAGGATTATTGCAGGCCCTACTTTTTTGGGTTGTAGTTTGCTCTTGTCAACATTATGACCCAGACTTTGTCCCTGACTTCATGTCTTTGACAGATGAGAATGAAGGCCTTTTGTAAGCATTCCTTTTCTTTGGCTGCTTGTTTGCTGTTGGCTTCCATTACTTGAGGATTAGAACGAGGGGAGACTTGACTTGGAATTTCCAGTTTGGGTCCTGTCAATGCTTGAATGATATTAGTCTGTGTGCCGTATACCAGTTCAAACAGGCTTTTCCCTGTAGATCTGTTCACTCAGGTTTGGCATACAAGTAATGCAGTCGGTAGCTGCTTATACCAGTCCTCAGGTCTCCCGGTGGTGAGTTTGGCTAGGGCTTGCACAAGGCTACCATTAAGCCGCTCTACGCGTCCATTGGCCTGTGGATGGTAGGGTGTTGTGACAGTGTGTTTGACCTCATTTTTGGCAAGGTACACGTTGGTGTTTTTGGAGGTCAATTCTTTGCCCCCATTGGTTATCAGGAGTTCTGGCTTTCCGAACTTACTGATGATTTCTTTGCCAATAAATTGTTGGACGTCGTTACCGGTGTGCAATTTCACCGCTTGGGCTACTGGCCACCTTGTCGCGAAATTGATGGCTGTAATGATGTATTTTTTGTCTTTGTGCTTTCCTGGCATGGGGCCCACAATGTCCAGAGCACAGACCTTGAATGGTAGCTGGGTTTGAATGGGAAGTACAGACTTAGGCGGGGTTTTGCTTCTGGCAAACTTTTTGCAGACCTTGCACTGTTCTAACACTTCTTGGACATTGCGGTGTAAGATTGGCCACCAGGCTTTATGTTTTAGGAATTCATACAGATTTTGGCTCTTGGTATGTCCAAGGTCTCTGTGGTAGCAAAGAATGGTATTGACTTGTTGATGTGTGGGAATGTAGGGGATGGTTGTGCCATCTGATATCTTTCTGTGAAGAGTCCTGTATACACCAGCAAAGAGGTGCTCATTCTTGATGACTGTTTCTTTGGTGATACCGGTTGTGCCTGTGGGGAACCCTTTGTCTTTTGTGCGGAGTACTAGGAGAGGCCAGTCTGGGTCGAGCCCATTATCTCTCCTAGAAGTGCAGACATACAGGTGGGACAGGGCGTCTGCCATGGCAAGTTTGGCCCTGGGCTTATATTGGATGAGCATGTTAAACCTTTCCAGGATTTCCATCCACCGCGCTTGGCAGCGTGACAGGTTTGCTTGTGTCTTGAAGTAGATGAGCAACTTATGATTGGTTAACACCGTGAACTCTTCCTGCCGTTCTAGGTAACAACACCATTTGACTAGGCAGTGTACAATGGCCAGTAGTTCTTTGTTGTGGATAGGGTATCTACACTTGCCATCTGTCAGCTTGCGCAACTTGTAAGCTACAGGCAGGAAGTCACCATCACTATTCTTAATTCACAGAACTCCCCCAATGGAAGCATCTGAAGCATTGGTTTCCATCTGGTATTCTCCATCCCGTTTGGGGTATTGTAAGATGGGAGCTGTCGTGAGTTTTTCCTTGAGGCATCTAAAACAAAGATCACATTGGGGGGTTCATACAAACTTGGACTTGGCGCCTGTTATGGCGGACAAAGGGGCGGTCAAGACACCAAAGTTGGGTATGAAGCATTGTACGTAGGCCACCATTCCCAAGAAGGTGCATAGTTCTGAATTGTCCTTGGGGGGGTGGCATTTTACAGATGGCTTGTATCTTCTGACTGTTGGGTTTGATGTCGTCCTTTGAGACTATGTGTCCAAAGAAGGGTAGTTGCTCCCGGAAGAACTGGCATTTAGAGGGCTAGGCTAACAGTTTGTGTTGTGCCAGGGTTGCAAAGACTTCTTCCAGATCCTTGTGATGCTGTTCTACTGAGGGGCTGTAGACAATGATATTATCCAGGTACACGAGGGAGTGTCTGACTATGTGTGGTGTAAACACTTTGTTCATGAAAGTTACAAAGGTGGACAGGGCATTGGTCATGCCAAAGTTGAGCACCACACATTTGTAGGAATCATACTTGGTGCGGAAGGCTGTCTTGGGGATGTCTTCCTCCTTGATACAAATCTGATTGTAACCTGCAGTCAGGTCAATCTTAGAGAAGACAGAGGCTCCTCCCAAGGCGTCAAAGAGATTGTCAATTAGTGGTAAGGGGTAACAATTCTTGATGGTGACTTTTTTCAAGGCGCGGTAGTCCGTGACCAGGCGTAGGGTGCCATCCTTTTTGGCCACAAAGAATATGGCGGCCCCAAAGGGAGACTGTGAGGGGCGGATAAGTCCTTTTTCCAGTGCTTCCTTGAGATAGGCGCGCAGGGCGTCATCCTTGTTTGGGGTCAGCCTATAAATGGGGCGTGCCTTGGGTACGGCCCCCTTGAGTTGGATGGAGTGTTGGATGTGTTTCTCAGGAGGTAGACCAGGTAATGCTTCCTTAAAGATTTCTGGATGACGGGCCACAATGTTGCAATATTGTGGCGTGGAGGTGTCCTGATGATCCTTGAAGTGTATAATTTCATACTGGCAGGAGTCCCAGTCAATAGCTTTCAGGTTTTCCTTCTCATCCAAGGTCTCCGTGATGCGTACAAAGACTTGATCTCGTAGGAGCTGGTCTACAGAGTCCGGGTAGATTTGGTGGTTGACACCTTCACGTTTGATGGTCAACACTGAGGTTGCCCAGTCCACATGGGGGTTGTTTTTCTGTAACCAGTCTAGTCCCAGTACAATGTCAAACTTGGGGAAGTCAATGACGGGACCTTGGATAGTGAAGTGGAGGTTCTCAAGCATGACAGAGAAGGGGGCAGTTTCTTTTGTCACAGCAATGTGATGTTCATCAGCCAGGACCACATTCTTAATCCGCAAAGGATTAGTGGCCAGTTTGAACTTATCCACAAAGCTGCTGTTGACTAAGGTTCAATCTGCGCCCAAGTCCAAGAGAGCTGAGCCTGTGTAACTGCAAAAGCAGAAAGGGTAAGACATCAATTTATTGGGATGTCTGGTGATGGTGTATAGTACCGGGTCTTCCGAGGGCACTTGGATCATTGGGCATTGGTCCACGTCCTCAGGTTGGTATTCATTGTTGGGCAAGTCAGGAGTTTTGTGGGGAGAGCTTGGCTTGCTTAGTGCTCTCCCCGGGCTTTTCCCTCATCTTGGTTGCCTTGGGTGGCGGTAACACAGAAATGGGTACAATTTGATTGGCCGTTATTTCTGTTCCCATTCCCATTTGATCCTGTGGGCTTGTGGTTATCGTTGTTACCATTACCTCCAGGGGGTGGTTGAGAGGAGCACCCACTTGAATGTGAGCCCTTGGGTCTCTCTCGTTTTCCAGTCTGTGCCTTGTGCAGGGCGTTGGATGTTTGCTCCGCTTTTTCTGCTTCACGGTACAGACTTTGTAGGTTGGTAACTTGGTCCAGGTTCACGTGTCTCATTACATGCAACTTGAGAGTGTTGTAGTACATGAGGTGTGTCACTGGAGTGTCAAAGGCCATGTCGGATGGGGCATGGAGACAGAGCTCCTCATAGGTGCAGGTGAGTTCTTTGATGGTGCCTGTCTGGGTTAGGTTCTTTACTTGGCATATGATCATGAGTGCTGTATCCTTAAGCACAAATCTTGCCAAGAAGTCCTGTTTAAAGGTGTCCCAGTTCTTTTTGGTGTGCTCTTTGTGCCACTTGTTGCGCCAAGTGCCAGCGTCATGGGTCAGGCAAATGAAAATCTCTGCAATCCAAAAACACTGTGGGCACTCCATCTGAGCCAACTTGCTTTGGGCGGACTGAATCCATGCAGCAGCATTGTCATTGTTGGCTCCCGCAAAGGGTTCCAAGGCGGTGCTGCAAAGTTTTTGTGCTACATAGGCAGGCATGGTGGTTTTGTCAGCTGGTTGCGGCATTGCGGGAGGTGCCTGAAAAAAACCTTGTGCAGACATGGTGTTGAAGGCGGGTAGCAGGATCACCGTGTTTTGATAGAGGACAAAACCATCAGGTATTGCGGTACCAGGCGCATACAGAGTCCAGTAGGGCGGGAGGCCAGACATAATTCTGTTGAGGTTTTGTTGGCCACAGCGTGTGCGGGCAACAGGCAGAATTTTTCAAGATAAGGTAGGATGGATAGCCTACCTGTGCTACAATGTTGTAACTGTGCTGTTTTAGCAGAGTTACAAGGGAAAGAGATTTAGAGGATAGATAATAGTCTTTATTGTGAGATAGTGATTATATAGCTATTGTGAATCAATGGATAAAAGGAACATGATTGGTGATCACACGGCTGGACGGAAGAGGGGGTGGCTTGATCCTGTTAATGAGTCAAGCGCCAAATTGAGGTATCCACCGTGAGGGATCATCATTTACTCATGTTGACTGATTTGGTAATCCAAGTTGACTTCCAGGTTTGGCTTTGAGTGGCCGGGTAATCAGATTGCAGGTTGCAAACCTGCTTGGTTGGAATCTTGCTGGCAGGTTGAGCCTGCAGTTTTGACATTTTCATGTATTGTTTACTAATTAGTACGTAGGACGCGGATCAAGCATATCAAATATGTTTAACAAATCACATTACAAGGGAAAGGTAATTTGAGTTCTAAACAATCATTTGTTTAGAACAATAGTGGAGCAGGCTGCATGGTGCAGATAAATTCAATTCTCCATGTTTATCTATGTGATAAATAAACCTGTATTCAACAAGCTAATAAATAAAAACATTTTTACTTATTTTTAATATTTGAAATGGTCACAACTTTAACTAATGGCTTGTAATATATTTGGATATATTAACATTATAATTTACATACTAAAAGTTAAAATTAAAATTAAAATATTAAAAGTAAAATTATAATTATAAATTGTAAAAGTTAAATATTAAAGTTTAAATATTTGAAATTTAACTATTTTTATTAAATTGTGATTTATTCTAATATTGAAATATTTGATATTAAAAATTTTAATATTGTAATATGGATTATTAAAATTTTAATATTAAATTTTAGATACTAAATATTTTTAATATTTAAATATGTAATATTAAAATTTTTATAGTAAAAGGTTAATAGTACATATTTCAGTATTAAAAAATTTAGTATTAAAATATAAAACATTTAAAAAAACAATTTGCAAGGGGAAAATATTTATTGGGGGATGCTAATTGCAAAGGGAATGTGATTATTCCGGGGAATTATACCCCAAAATTAAATTTTCAGCTAATGCATCTAATTGAATCCACATACTCTTCTGTACATGGTGGACAACCCTGGATGTGACTGCTAGAGGGGTGGCGCCCTGTACCCCAGTGGTTGCTGATTGTTTGATAAAAGGCAAGCAGGTGAGAAAATTGACCAGTAGGTTTTTTTAGGGGGGGCACATAGTACCTGTATAGTGTTGCCAATGCAAATGAATCATAGAGGACATGCTCAACTGTCCTGTATCCCCTTAGTGTTTTCTGGTGGTCAAGGGCTACATGGCAAATGTCCATTTGAATAGGTACATCCTCCAACTTTTTGATGTTGGTTTTTAATATGCAGTGGAGGAGGATTCCCAGGTATACTGCAATGTGGATCCTTTGCAAGGTATACTTTTCCAAGAACATGCATAATTTTTTGAATGTTTGTACTAACCTATTAATATAGGATGTTTGGTTGAACTTGAAGAGGGTTCCGGGGGGCGCCCAACTTGAATCAGCCCCCCAGGCCTCTGCAAATGAAATAAATAAAGGTTTAAAATTATTCACGAGGACTGCATCCCTGACTTTATTTGATAGTGCCTTAAAAACTTCATTAAAAATTGCAGATTTTAAATATTCATTTCCAATTTGAAAGTTGGTTTTTATTAATTTTCATTTCATATTTGTTGATGTTTGTGAAGGGGAATCATTGAATGCTTTTGTATATGTATTCATCAAAGTTCAGTTTGATATCCTTGTGAATTTCATTCATTTCTTTGATTTTGATAGTTAATCCTAGTTTGTATGCTTCCCATATCCATGGCAAGCACCCCACAGGTGGTGAATATTCCCTATCTTGAGCTTCAATATTAAAAAAGTATTCATATTATGTTGAATTATTTTATTTATTTGGTTTTTATTTATTTGCTTTACAGGGGCCGCCAGTGTATGGTAACCCCCGTAAAACCAACTCAGTGTATATGCCGCCACTTCCGCGACCTCATCCCCATTCCTGGTGATGACTAAAATAAATATAAGTAAAACATAAAAAGACTTACTAATTGTTCCCCCTGTGGCCCCCTCAGCCACAGGCGCCACTTCAGCGGTCTTCATGAGCATTGGATGCTCTTCATTAATTTTTCTAGGCTTAATTTTTCTTATTTTTCTTGCAGCTTGTGCTTCTTCTTGGTTTTCATTTGATAAAGCTTCTGTATTTCTTGAGGCGCTTCTTCTTCTTGCTTGTATTTCATTTTCATCTGTTTCCATTTGGTCCGTTTCCTCTTCATTGGTGTTGATTTCCTTTTGAATTTCTGTTCCTTCAATTATTTTGATCTTATTGTTTTCTTTGGCCCCCTGCCAGAACTCCCACAAATTGTAGGCCGCGTTGTTGAACTTTAAACTTGATAAAATTGTTCCCTGTAGATTAAGTAATTTTTCTTTATTCTTTTCATTTATAATATTTCCCAACTTATCCAGAGCATCTTCTTTTGATTGGATTAGTGGCTGGCCCTTGTTACCCAGCTTCCCTGTCACTATTTTCCTGATATTTCTTTCTATCTCAACAACCTTTTGCAGGTGTGCTTCTAATTTGTTGATTAAGTTATAGATTGTTGACATATTGTTTGAATTCCATCAAAAAAACCTGGTTTTTATAGTACTATCTTCAACAGATACATATTTTTCATCATCATTAATAAATTAAAGACAATAAACATAAATATTGAATTAAAAATTGCAATTAGACATCAACTCTTGATATTTTGATATTATGTGCATAACCCAATGCACTTTGTTTAATAAAATTCATTGTAAACTTGGCCTTTTCAATTATAATTTAAGGAAATTGACTGTGTTTATATTAGGGTCATTAACATTTAGTACAAATATTGATACATAGTGCATTTTACAGCCTGTATATTTACCTATTGGTGATAATTCTGTAAACTTTTCAGTCAGATTTTGCGGGGTGATAATGTAATGTGTTAATAGATTAATGTTTATTGTCATTAATTGGTTGATTTTCTTTGCTGTGGCAATTGTGCATTTTCTGATATTTACGCACTAGTATCCAATTGGTTGGCTTCACATCCAATCACACAGGCAATAGGAAAACAAGCCGCCACCCTGAGACTGGATGTGGTTGGGGTGGCGGCTTGTTTTCCTATTGCCTGTGCAATTGGATGTGAAGCCAACTAATTGGATACTAGTGTGAAAATACCAGAAAGTGCACAATCACCACAGCAAAGAAAATCAACCAATTAATGACAGTAAACTGTAATTTATAACACATTACATTATTATTACCCTGTAAAATCTGACTGAAAAGTTTACAGAATTATTACCAATAGGTAAATATACAGACTGTAAAATGCACTATGTATCAATATTTGTACTAAATGTTAATGGCTCTCTAATATAAACACAGTCCATTTTGATAAATTACAATGAAAAAGGCCAATTTTACAATGAATTTTATTAAAAAAAATGCATTGAGTTATGCACATAATATCAAAATATCAAGAGTTGACATCAAATTGTAATATTTTAATCCAATATTTACGCTTATTGTCTTTAATTTATTAATGGTGATGAAAAATATGTATGCTAATAATTTTAAGCTATTTGTAAAATGTACAACATTGTTTTAATTATGGGAGATGTTGATAATGTAAAAAGAAAGTATTATTAATTATGAATTGAAAGAGAGATATCAATTTTAATAAGTTATCACAAAGAAAAGATTTATTTACTAATCAAAGGACAGGAAGGGGAGGGAATGGGTGGTGGTTTGGGAGTCAGGGTTGGAAGGCAGGTGGCTTGATGGGGGGGGGTTGGGGAGGCAGGGTTTGTTGACTGGGAAGGGGCAGCAAGAGCTGATTTCTTCAATTGCTCAAAAATTTCTTCTGTCACATATACTGGCTTGACAAAACGGATGGACTGGCGTGGGGGGAGATGGGGGTCCTTTCTGGACTTATCACTATCACTTGCATAGAAGATGATGAGATCAAATAAGTCCTGGACAGACGCAGAAGGGAAAAGCTCATACCCCTTATCAGTCTGGATGCATAGTTTGTTGTAGGTGGCAGGCTTCAAGTGCCTGAGGGCAGAACCCAAATTGTAGAGACATATATCTGCAAGATGCATGTCAGCATAGTTGATGAGGTAGGACCAGCAGGTATGCCCCACAGCCCTGATTTCTTGGGTAGCCCATTCCTGCTGCTCCATCTCCACACTCAGTACAACTGTGTGCACAGTGTTTTGTATGGCCCACTCCTCCAGCATGGCCTTGAGCTCCATCTGGTAGGCATACCCATCTGCAGTGTTCAATATTGCTGAGTAATAATTGACGCCCAATGGGGAAACTGCCAATAAAACCCTGACAAAACAATACAAGATTGGGCCGCGCTTGTACACGTCAGACTGGATACGCTTCTCTCCAAAGTCTTGGATACTTGCAGATATCTTAGCATACAACAGGAAGATTACGTCATTATGGGCCCTCATTGCCCTTCCTTTGATAAAATTGATGATTCTAGAATCATATGGGTCAGTGTCCATCAAACTGGGGCCACTGAGAACTTGATTGGACAAGATTCTAGCAGCAATCACAATTCTGTGCATCCACAAATTCACTGTTCTTTTGTTGGTGAAGATGCTGTGGAGTCCCAACTGGAGATGTACATGGACCAGGGGCATCCATGGGTCACGTTCCATAATGGCCATCATAAGGGGATGGGCTATGTCACCTTTGGTTGAAGTACGGGCACCAGTTGGGGTCTTCTTGGTAGGGGGCCACAGTTGGCGTGGGCTCGCAGAATTGCAGCCACAGTGGACTTTGCAAACCCCATTGCAGCCACAATTTCCCCAAGGGACATAAGCTTCCCTTGCTTTTCAACCATTTTGAGAACAATCTCCAGAGTGATTAGTTTTCTTCTGCGTCTTGCAGGCTGATTGGCTGGGGGAGAGATATATCCATCTTGTGAACTGGTTAATGCCATCTGATTGGCTGTTTTGGGGTCCTGGGCTCTCTGGGTGCCCCCATGGCTAAAATGGCTGGTTCTGGATGCCATTGCTGATAAGGGATTTGGGTTAGCAGCTGCCTGTGCATGATGGGCAAACAGGACTATGCTTGAGGACGCGGGAGAAAGAACAGACTCCTGGGTGTGGCTTGCAGAGGGGCCTGCAGGTTGGGAGTGGCCATAGACAGAGGCTTCACTGTTAAGAGACCCAGTGTAGCCCTGCATAATTTTGTCAAGGCCAGGGAACAGCTTGTTGACTTGGTTGTTGTTGAAAGAAGACATAATAAATTTTTATTAAAAAATTTTAAACTCAAAAAGAGACATGTACATTTTAGTCAATTTTATTGTTAAGTATGTCAATTTTGTGAATAGTATGATCTAAATTTTAGCTGTCCTAAATTGGAATATGGTGATTTTTGAGAATGCCTATGATTCCTAAAAGAATCAGCACAAATCCACTCTAGATCCTTTGGCATCCTTTTTGAGACACCCATAAATTATATTTATTTCAAATTCCTTGCAATTATGATTTGAAACTTGGTTCTTGGATTTGAAAATCCCGCAATTTCAGATTTTTTAAGTTTTACATGATGTCTATGATTTGTTTGAAATACAGAAAATCTCAAATTGTACATAAGAATCCCACATTTTTGATTCATGTTTCCCGCATTTTCTTGCTGGGTTTTGTCTTTTGTTAGTTGAGTTATCTGCTCAAGAGATTCAAAATTTGCAAATTTAAATAAATCAGAAAATTCAAATTAAATGTTTGATTTTATTTAATATTTTACTTTTCACTCAGCTGTTTTGCCCGCAAAAGTGATTCAAAATTTGGACCAAGGATTTGAAAATCCTGCATTTTTACGTTCAGGTTCTGAATTTATAGTAACACAAAATACAAAATTATATCAAACATCAAACAGCATAGTTCAAAAGACAAAAAAATGACCTGGCACATCAAGCAAAATAGATTGATACTGTTTCAGAATATAGTATAATCCTATCAGGATTCAGATGAGCCACCAACAGAAGGGCTAAAATGAAACAAAAATAGAGCAACCTAGAAGTGAGATTTCACAAACACAAAACAAAATAAAGCCATACAAGATGTGCAGTATGTGCATCCTAAAATAGAAAATTAACAGTTTGACAGCCAATCAACAGCTATCCAATTTAGAAACAGAGGGATCTTATTCATGTTCATGGCTCTTTATCTGTGTATAATGGTTTCAAGAACTTTCTAAATCTGGACTTGTGATTACAATAAAGATAAGACTACAAAATTTTAAACTTCTACTTTTATTGATTTTTGATTGCTTTTATTTTAAGATGGTTTTTAACAACAAAAACATTTTTGACGGTGCCTGTGAATAAGGCAGCAGCTAAGACAGCTTAAATAGAGATATAGATCAGTACCTGGAGGCCCCTGTCTACACCCAGATCTTTGATGCAGGTAACAAGGAAGCTGACCTGTACCTGACCCCCAACCCCTATGGCTTTGACTTGTTCAGTAGTCACTTTGCGTCTAGCTATGCCCACACTCCTGTACCCACCCCTGCACAAGCTGCTCATCAACCAACTAATCAGGATGACAACCTTGATTCAGAACAACTCCCTGACAGCAGTCAATCTTCAATCCCCTCAGCCAATCAGGCTTCAGCTCCTGCGGCCCAGCGCCTCAAACACAGAATAATCACTGCTCAGATTCTCCAGGAAATTGTGGCACTCAATCAGTGTGGCCTGACCTGGGACTAAATTGCCAACCAATTGAATTCACCCAAGCCACTACCATGAAGGAATTCAATAACCTAATGAACAAGGGGAATTTAATTGGGAAGGCCAAGAAATAGAAGAAGGCATCTGAGTCCCAGATTAACAAAGTATATCCCATTATTCTTGATCTTCTGCAGCAGGACCCCAAGCTTTCCCTGACCCAAGTATGTAAATAACTTGTGCATCATGGCATATTGGTTTCCAAGGGTATGGTGCAGTTCTGGATGTACGTGAAAGTGGCCTTGGTCTTGGTTTTGATCAATTTTGCAGCAACCTATGGGATGACAGCAATGATATCCCATACAATCCTTTCATATAATCCTTTCTGACCCAATGCTTGACAAGTTTGTTTGATGTTGTCATTTTTGTTGGGATTTTGACCAAGCAATGATGCCAATTATGACAGAGCCCACAGATTAGGATTGCTACAACCAAATCCATAAATTAGTAGTACAAAATACAATGACACTAATTATGATGGAGCTCGCAGATATGAATTACAGCTACCAAATAACATAAATTGGTAGTATAAGCTACATGCAAATTGAATTAGCAGTAGTCTGCTGACCTAAGCCTAATACTAGCCAATGGCAAGTGCCGCTGCAGCAATTAATGACACATGATTTGCTGCTGCAGCATTTAATAAATACACAAAGCGCCGCAGCGCCGCTTAGCAATTGGATTAAGCGCCAAGGCGCCAAACTACTTTTACGTCAGGCGCCGTGGCACCGCTTTAATTTTACATTGAGCGCTGAGGCGCTGGGTTTGATTTCCCATAATCTCAAATTACCATATTTATCACATTAATAAGCATTAAGCTTACAGTATGCCATAAAAGTAGGAAGTGATCCTGAAGTACTAAACTATTTCACACCAGCAAGGATCACCTGTGCTGGGTGAAGATGAAGATATTCTATTGATTGACGTGCAAGAAGCGCCAAACCTAGATTAATAATTACCCAAATTTGGGGCATGTTAGAATGTCCTAGAAGACATTTCTACCAGCCCAGAGATTACCCTGGTAGAAGATATAAGAAGAATTAGTCATTTACAATAAAATCATCTTTGAACCATCTTTATTTTATCCTTAATCTGGTTGACCTTTATCTTAATCCTTAAGTGCTTCTGCACAATCAGAAGCCATTGCTGGGCAATAAACATGGTTCTGTTCAATCCTGGTTCTTCTGATACAATACTACTAATATCCTCACATATGACTGTATTCTGGAAAATGTCCTGTGCCCTATAATCTCAAATAATTGTGGCGCTGTAATGCAAAAAGCGCAACAATGGTGCTCACTACAGGGGGCACACATTTTTCTCTAAAAGAAGGAGCCAATTGGAAAATTGCCAGTAACTGCAGGCGGCACATCCAAGCGCAATGGAGACCAGCATCATAGGAAGCAAATCATAACACCAATGGGAAGGCGTCAGTTCAGGTTCCCAGTTCACGCCGTGGTACAAGTCAAAAAAGTTACACAACTAGAGTATGAGGATACGTTCAAAGCCCTTGCTAAAATGCTCAATAGCGCTACCAAGCAACAGGTTTTTACATCAACCCTGTTGTACAGGCGCACTAAAGGTCTACATTGTTTCAGTGAAGTGCTACCAAGCAACAGGTTGTTACGCCAACCCTGTTGTATGGGCACACTTAAGGCATGTATTGTTGATTGAAGCGCTACCAAGCAACAGTTCATTACATCAACCCTGTTGTACGGGCGTGCTAAAGGTCTACATTGATTCATGGAAGCACTTTGAGCAGCAAGTTGTTACACCTACCTTGCTGCTTGGTTGCGCTCAAAGCACACTTGGTATTACAGAAGCAAACAAGAGTGTTCACAGGTTTGAACTGTACCAGCCACCTTTGCTGGATTAAGGGGCCTAAGAATTCAAAGGATTCAAAGGACACCCCACACTCGCAAAGACGTGAGCAGCACTGGCCACCTCTACATTGGAAAAAAATGACCAGTTGCTTACTCTGGCACCAATCAAATTTCCCACCAAGACAATGAGTCATGCAGGAATTTTCTAGGCGCAACCAATAGTACTGCTACTTTACGTAAGCCTCCTCTAGGAAGGGGAGCAATAGGCTGCTCCAGAAGAATAACTCTAAGCCAAACTCCTGGGGACCAGACTTGCAAGTTGCTGTAAGACCTAAACAGACACACAATTATAAACAAAAAGACTGTGCGCTCAGTTGACTGAATGAGCACCATATCTCTGAATAAGATTCAAAAGAAGAGAATGAAAAAATAAGAAATTAAAAAATATACAAGAAGATAATAAAAATAAAGAATGAGTAAAAAAGATAAAATTAAAAAGATAATAAAAAATAATGGAGAACCAAGCAAGTTTATTGCAAAAAGGAGTTCACTGGGGGCAGTCTCTGGAAGCAGGGGCGCCTCTGTGTGACAGAGAGAAGGAGGATGCGGGGGGAGTGGCTTGGCAGTTGGCGTGTTGGGGATGCTTTGCAGGGCGTTGGATGGTGACTATGGGGCGCTTGTGGGCGGGGAAGAGGTACCAATCATCATCAAGGCGCTGGCGCACATGCACCAAGATCACCAGCATCTGAAACCAGGCCAACTGAGAGTTCCTCAACATAGAGGTTCAGTTACAGAGCAGAAGGCAGAGCTGGCTCACAGGCACAAGGCAACCTCAACCACCACAAGTAGAAAACACAGCCCCAATTGACAGGCAGTCCATCAGTGCGTCCTTCATATAGGAGTAAGCCAGCGGTAACGGAACCCGGAGCTGATAGGCCAGAGCACAATAGTGCTCCAGGCAACAACCAGCGTACCCTGGCTGGCCAGGCTGGCAGCTATTGGGGGTGTACCACATAAAGTGGCACGCAGCGGCAGCCAAGGGAAGATAGAGACTGGCGTTGCCAGTACTCACAGCGGAGAGGAACACCTTGAAGGTGGCCAAGAAGCGCCAACTGGTGTTAGCCTGGACAGGAAGATCCAGGGTTTGATGAAACGCCAGGTCAGCAGCAAGCTTGAGGGACCAAATCCAAGCTACCTCATCTATATACTTGTTTTGGATAGCAATAGTGTGGGCATGTTGAGCAGAGATCTGGCCAGGCGCCAAGAAAGCGGACTGAAGGCCAAGGCGCACCTCAGCAGCCAAGCAGGAGGCATCATACCGGCTGTGATAGAGCTCATCAGCACAGATTGGGAACATGGCGTCCTTGTCAGAGTGCATGGCCTGCACAAAACTGAACATGGTTTCCTTGTGATGGCAAACCCTGAACTTTCTCAGCAGATCAGGGTAGTCCATAGGGACCTTGTCTGAGTTGCAACAAGAGCAAAGCATTGACAAAGGGGTGGCTGGAGGTTCACTGAGAAAGGCAAGCACTGCACAAATGGATGCAAAGTGCCAAAAGGACCACCAACAAGAGGCGTGATGGGGGCAGGAGGAGGCTTGTCAAACATGGAGTCCTCCTCAAAGAGGTCACCAGCATCAGAACTGGGAGCAGAATTAAGGGCAGAGCCGGCCACAGTGGTGGCGCAATCCTGATTGCGGAATCAATCCTTGCTGGAGCAAAGACGGTTGAGGAAGGCAATCCTGACAGAGCGGGGCATCTTACAGAAGGCATTGCGCTCTGCCTCACCCATGGTTGCCATCATAGTGCCGTATGCTTGGCGCATATTCTGGTGTTTGTTGTTGTTGTTAAAAGTGGGATTCATCTTGGAAAGAAAGGAAGTAGTACTTGATCAAGTGGGAGGATATGTTGGGAATTTTGACCAATCAATGATGCCAATTATGATGGAGCCCACAGATTGGGATTGCTACAACCAAATCCATAAATTAGTAGTACAAAATACAATGACACTAATTATGATGGAGCTCACAGATATGAATTACAGCTACCAAATAACATAAATTGGTAGTATAAGCTACATGCAAATTGAATTAGCAGTAGTCTGCTGACCTAAGCCTAATACTAGCCAATGACAAGTGCCGCTGCAGCAATTAATGACACATGATTTGCTGCTGCGGCACTTAATAAATACACAAAGCACTGCTTAGCAATTGGATTAAGCGCCAAGGCGCCAAACTACTTTTACGTCAGGCGCCGCCGCGCCAACTAAAAATTATTGCAGGTGCCACAGCGCCGCCTTACCTTTACATCAAGCGCCAAGGCGCTGCGTTTGATTCCCCATAATCTCAAATTCCCTTAATTGTCACATTAATAAGCATTAAGCTGCAGTATGCTAAGAAAGCAGGAAGTGATCCTGAAGTAACTAAATTATTCCACGCCAGCAAGGATCACCTGTGCTTAGTGAAGATGAAGATATTCTATTGGTTGATGTGCAAGAAGCGCCAAACCTAGATTAATAATTACCCAAATTTGGGGCGTGTTAGAATGTTCTAGAAGACATTGCTACCAGCCCAGAGATTACCCTGGTAGAAGGTATAAGAAGAATTAGTCATTTACAATAAAATCATCTTTGAACCATCTTTATTTTATCCTTAATCTGGTTGACCTTTATCCTAATCCTTAAGTGTTCTGCACAATCAGAAGCCATTGCTGGGCAATAATCATGGTTCTGTTCAATCCTGGCTCTTTTGATACAATACTACTCATATCCTCACATATGACTGTATTCTGGTAAATGTCCTGTGCCCTATAATCTCAAATAATTGTGGCGCTGTAAAACAAGAAGCGCGACAATGTTCATTGTGTATTACAGATTGTCCATTCATTTTGAAAATTTTGGGGAACAAAAAAATTAAGTAAAACCAATGAAAAAAAGAAGGTCAAGAAGGGGACTTTAATTGGTGTGTTTCTGGATGTTTTGGTCAAGGGTTTTGTCTATTATCAGACAAACCCTGATGACACTAATGTTTATGAGTATATCCAGATCCTTGGTGGATTACTTGACTTCTGGAACAGATCAAATTCCTCATATCAGGGTTTCTTGAGCCACCAGATGAAGAATAATTCCACGGCCCTCAAGAACATTCAAGGATGTGGGCACCAGGCCTCAATCTACCCAGACAGACACACAGGCAAGCATCTGGCTGATGTTGTATTCTTTAATCTTGGAAACACTGTCCAGGAGCACCACCCACAGACATTTAATGATCTTTACCTTGGTGTCCTTGACCACAGTTCTCTCTTTAGACAGCAGATGATGGCTGAATTGTTTGCTCAAATAGTGTTTCATGTGAATATAGACAGCTAATCACAAAAGGACAAGTGTCTCCCATCTTGGGCCACAGTTGTCTATCAGCCAATCAAGCCAATGACAGACAAGAAATATAACAAGCTTATATGACAGTCATCATAGTTGATCCACCTGGTTTAAACCCACCACCAACTTCAACCTGTCATCCCCACCATCCAGTCCCAGACCTCTCAAGCCAGCACTGCCTTGATGCCTTCATTCCCGCGGTATTTTTTCTAATAGAAATCACTCTTTCTGTCCCAAATAAACTTCTTGCTGCCAAACATTTTTAATTCATATAATTTAGT
Organism: Entomophthora muscae; assembly: GCA_014839935.2. NCBI lineage: Eukaryota > Fungi > Entomophthoromycota > Entomophthoromycetes > Entomophthorales > Entomophthoraceae > Entomophthora > Entomophthora muscae. The sequence continues at coordinate 174,909 of QTSX02007193.1, forward strand.
ATCCAGACTTTCAATTGTATAACTTTCTCTTTGCTTTTATTTTGTTGTTTTCTATATGTTTAGCTTTGATTTTATAAAATATCATATGTTTACTATGCTGTGTATCTAAATCCAGAACACAGTTATTTTTAACCTTTTAAACAGCCCCTTATGAAAGGATTAACAACAATTTAGTGATCAGCTAAATTTAAATTAGAAAATTATTTCTTTATTGCGTTTAGAGAAGTTGTTGCTGATCTGAATTCAAAACATTAATGATAAAATTTAAGCCAATCAGGAGCCATGTGAGAAAGTGGTTGTTGTGACATAAAGGGTCATTCAATAATTCTTTGATGAATTTGCACTAATTAATATGACTTGCAAAACAACCAGCCAATCAGATTAATTAGCACACATAGATCAAAGAATTATTGAATGACCCTTTATGTCACAACAATCACTTTCTCACACAGCTCCTTATTGGCTTAAATTTTATCCTTAAGGGTTTGAATTCAGATCAGCAACAACTTCTCTAAACACAATAAATATATAATTTCCTAATTTAAATTTAGCTGATCATCAAATAATTGTTGATTATTTCATAAGAAGCTGTTTAAAGAGTCAAGAACAATACAGAAATTATGGAGGCATGTTAAAAAACAAAGCAAAAAACACATATTGAGATTATCTAAAAAATATACATAATAAGTAAAAAGATGTGATGTTGTAAGTAAATGTGAAAGCAAAAAAGGATAAATAAAAAGGCAATAATATCAGAATAACACAGAGTTTATTGGGGTGTAAGATATAAAAAATATGAAAAGGTCTGTAAAAAATCAATGAGAGAACTTGAAAAGCTACTCAAAGACCTCAACTCTGCAATTGCAGAGATCAAGGAAGTTGGCAAACAATCAAAGCAAAGGTGAATTATGCTGTTCTGATAGGCAAAAAGATTTACAAGATTTCAGCCACAGCCTTGGTAGCCAAGATACTGGAAACATCTAAGAATACCACTAAGCATCTTCTTAACGCCCAGAAGACTGTTGTGAAAATCTTGAAGTTCAAGGCATTTACTCTTTCTGCGCTGTCTTTCTGGGTCAAAAACCTGGAGATGTATGAACATCTCAACCCATCAAGAGGGCCCAAAAAAGAAAGCTGAGATGCCTGCAGAGCTGATTGCACCAAAGATGACCTGCCCAGCAGAAGCAGCTGGCAAAAAATTGTGTGAAGAAGTTAGGTAATAAAAAATAATCAATATAAAATTTTATTTTGATTACCTGTTTTTTATAGAAATTATTGATGGTGTTGTTCAAAAAGTCCTGGTCCTGTATGCCTCTACCATCTTATATGCCAACTTTGCCAGCCATGTGGTCAAGCAGCTGGCCATGTTGCCTCCTGTTGTATGCAAGCTCAAGAATCACATTCACAGTACCTTCCCAATGGTAAGAGACACACTTGCAGGGCTTACTCATGCCAACAAGACATCTGAGTGGGCAGTTGCAGCCTACAAGGATGCCTGAATGATCTGCTTGGACCCAGTGGTTATTGGTGAAGTTTACAGTGTAATTTCATTGAGCTTGTTTGGGACACCCTGGTGATGCTTTCATTCAATAACATATAAGAGATGAGCCAGTCTTATGAGGGCGCTTGCTCCTGCTTCCTAGTGGAGCACACTATGCTGTACCTGTTGAAGAACTTCAAAAATGCAGTGTCAAAATTGGTTGTTGCAAATGCAACAGCCATTAAGAAGACAAATATCCCAATGGCAGACTTTGGGTTGGCTTGGAGAAGGGAAAAGACAGAGGTGCCTCTGGTCATAGAGACCATGCTTTGTAAAACCAAACACAAGAAAAAAATTAGTGCAGTGTACAATGAACTGTGTGAGTTTACGGAGTCCTTTACTGGGAAAAGGCTCCATCTTATGGTTTACCTTAGGCTCTTGTTCTACTTTGGGATGAGAGCCAGCGTCAAGAACCTAGACATGGCCCTACTTGAAATTAATGAGGCCAAGCTCTTTCTGGACGGAAAGAAGGTTGTCCCAGGATATGATTTTGTAGACCACATAATCCAGGACGCCCTGGTCCTGACTGGTATCTATGGGCTTGCAGCCCCACCAGAAAGGCTGCTGCTCTATTCCCACCTGACCCTACTGCCTTTCACCAGCAGTTTGGAGTATTTTAATCAGGGTATATCCACTGTATACAGTGTGGCAATGGAGGTTGTGCACCACCTTCATTGCCTTGTGGTTGCATACCAAAGAACCCACTACAGGAGCACTTAATAAAACCTCTTCCAATTAATATATATTACAATTTTAATTTTTACTCTTATATTATAATTAATTTTTAAACAGCTTTTTTATCATAGAAAACTATTAATAAAATAAAAGTATCTTAAAGCAGGTATTTATACAGTTACAGTAATAATTATTAATAAAAAATCAACATATAACTTGCCTGCTCTACATTTTAATTTTTTAATTAGCTTTTTATATTTATTTACCAGTAGTAACATGGTCATATATTCATTATTCTTTGGTAATAATTGTTTGGGATAGTCACCACAAAATGCAATAAAATGATTTAATTTACAATAAAAAATTAAGCTTCTGTGTTAATGGAGCCACTTTATTTAATTGTGGGCTTGGCAACTTTTAAATATAAAATGAAGATTAATAGATTTAAACATAATAAATAAAAGATAAATATGTAAAAAATACAGAAGAGTATTAATATGAGGAATATATAAGCTTTTTAATTATTTGGCTGACTATCAAGGCACACAGGGATAAACAAATCAGCATGGGCATAAAGCTTGGCCACAATTTCTGCTGGAAGGGTGTGGATCACAGCATGCAGCCAATTAAATAAGCCCTCTGCCCCTGATGGAGTCCCTTGCTTGACAACTTGCTTGGGCCACCCAAATACCTCTTTAATTGGGTTTAGTAATGAGGAATACACAGGGAGAAATAATATGCACATATTTGATATGGCCAATTGTTGTGGGCCAACTGCCATGTCTGTCTCAATTGTTAGAAATTCCTCAAGAATATATCTCACCTTATGAAGTCCAACATGATCTATTACAATAAAACTAATGAGCCCCAGGCTAGTGCTCCTAAGGTGCTCTTGAACTAATCAGATAAATGATATAAAGAACCTGATGTTGTGGGATCCTAAGATTATTTTATACATCTCAATCTCATTTGGACCAAGAAGAGCCACTATTTAATAGGCTATGACACATACTGAATCATGCCAAGATACTCTGTCTTTGGAGCCTTTGGGGACATAGCCATAGCCATTGCACATAGACAAAGCAAACACAGATTTTTCAATATAGTAGAATTTGACTTTCCCTTTGTCCTTGAGCACAGTGTACACCTTTGCATAATTTCTCCAGGTAACAGTATTAGAAGGGCTGTTTTGGTTGCAGAGATAAAATCCAAGTTTTTTCCACAAGAACTGCAGACTTTTGACCAAACAATAGTAAAAAAATTGAAGCCTCAATCCTGGAAGTGGAATTGATTATATACTGTATATTTTCCAGTTCAAGATGACAGTCTTAGTTAATCCACTGAAAGATGGCTCATTTGTGCTAATTGATGAGAAGGGTCAACAGGAACATGGATTTCTCTGCTTTTAGAACTTGCTAAGTGTTGAGAAATTTATTAAGTTTTTTACTGGTGTATTTGGGATCCACCCCAACAAGAGCCTCAGCCTACTTGGGATCACCAGATTCCTTTATCAGCTTAAGAAAGATAATGCACTTTATGTAAGGGGCAGCCTTCCAAGTTGCCTTTTTGGATATAGTTGAATCAGGCTCCTGACTGTTACTAGCACACAAGGCATAGGCACCTTTTTATAGAAGGATGTGACATTCCTTAACACCTGCTGTCCCTTCACAGTTTTAAGAACTCAGGCTCTTTGTTGTTGTCTTGGTCACCATTGCTTATATAGGGCTCATAGCTTGTGTCAAGCATTGGCTTAACCTTCTATATCATGGCTGTTGGTACTGACTCCTGGTGATAAATGGGGGCAAATACAGAAAAAGTAAGCTCAACTCACTGTTTCTAACTCTTTTAGATATGACAACCTTGGCGTGCTTTCTGGATAGCTTTGTAACCCTTTCATTTATGCTCTGTGCCCTTGCACCCTGTACAACTTGAACTGGTTATGTAAGTGCAACCTCAAAAAGATTCTCTGCTCTTTTGTCTCCTTCCTGAGTTGGCACTTGTGTTGTACTAACTCAATTTTTTGACCCGCAGGGATGCCCACAACCACAGCGCACACCAGCTGCATTGCCACTCTGTTATTGTATTTGTTCCATTTTACAGTGTAATAAATTACTAATTGAAACTCAATTAAGTTACACCCTAGTTTTTATTTTTGCTGTTTATCTGAAGTTGGTTATTTAATTAGAATTTACCCCACCAAACTAACCATTTTATATTTTTTTATTTCTTAATTAGTTGTTTTTGACTTTACAAAGCCCATTTTAGAATCACTGGATTAATTTCCACCCATAGCCCAGATTTCACGTCATATTTAAACACTCAGAACAATGTTTTTATAATTTATGTTTCAGATCCTGTGCCTCATTTTAGATAGCTAGGTATCATTCATGTTTAAAAATTCATTTAAAAACAACTGAGTGGTTTTGCCTACATGTTGAGTTGCTATGGTGTTTTTTGGTTTGAGTTTTGACTCACCACACTTGAATGTATTTCATCACCAATTTACATAGTAAACATGTGTACACCAAAGGTCAACTCACACCATTTTGTTTGTGAATCCATGTATTTTGGTTTGTATTTTGAATATTATTGTTTGTAATATGAGTACTTTATTGTTGTGTTGACTTATTTTGTCTATTAACACCAAAAACCCCTGTTAACAGAGTGTATATTTTACACTGATAGTTGTAATTTTCTTAAATATGAGTCTATTTTGTTTAAATCTGAAGCATTTTTGCTTGGTGCCATAACCTTTAAAACTACTGTACAGATGAGCCAATCTAAGCTTTTGGCTTGGCCGTCAACTCTGGATATAAAACTAAAAAAAGTTGATCTGATTTGATTCCTTCCAGCTTGAGTGCACTTGGACTGACATTGAAGAAAGACCAGTAGACTGGCTAGTTTATATGTATCAATACATACAAAACAGACACCCTAGAAGTATAAAGCTCTAACTTATTCTGAAATTCTAAAAATAATCCAAAATAATTTGTGGAT